>JANHFO010005195.1:32163-45685 GCA_032468095.1 Pareas carinatus
GGCGAGGTAAGTAGTAGGCCGGAACCAGCTCAGAGGGTATGCCGACCCTCCTGGAAAGTCTGAACCCAATCGGTTCACTACTTTCCGGGATCACTTACCAGACACAAACGTGCCTAATTTTTTATATATATATAGATAAAGATTTCCACAGATATATTTGTCACTTTCCTTAATTATGCAAGGTGCATTACTGGATTGAAATCTACATCCCTGTTCCCAAGTCTGGTACTGAACATCCTTAGAAAAATAAAACTGAACCACTGCTTTCCATTCATATTTAATTAGATGAGCTATATTTTCCTCTTATTGAAAAACCAAAGATCTGCCAATTGGATGGAATCTAGACTTATGTTCTAAGGAATTCTGCTGATGTTAAAAGAAAACCAGGTTGCATTTGCATTATTTATTCAACCTTTCTCTTGCAGCCTTTTGTGTTTCCTGAAAAATGTTCTGAAGTGGAATTCTGGAACAATTGAGAAGTGAACAGGAATTACAAGAAAGCAGGTCAAGACGAGAATCTCCTTCTACAATGGAACCAAACTTTCAATAAAATGGATCTTGAAATGAATATATATATAGTGTATTAAAATATGACTGTCCTGCATGAATATTTCTTCCCTCTTGGGTTGTTTCTCTTGGTTGGTGCCTTTTAAAACAGGAGCTGGCCACATTCAGTCACACATTCAAGGTTAGCCACAAATCACTAGATTGTCTACATTATACTTATAAAGACAGAAAACTACTAAACATTTCCATATCACATCATTTCAATCAAAAGCTTTGTTTGTACAACGTACCTAAATGGATGGGTAGATCAAGTTTTCTTAATTCACAGTCACACAGGACTGGAAAAGAGCAAAAATGAGGGGCAAGTCTACCCTGGTTCCATTCATAACGGCAGCAAACCCAACTAACATTTTTTCTGAGGTGAAAAGCCCATAAGAAAGTGACAGCTTCTTAGGTTTATGATAGTTAGGGGCTTTTAAATCTTTTCCCTTGTTTACTCACTTGATTTCAAGTTGCCTTCTATCAAAATAAACCCTTTCCTTGTTTTTCCCCATGGTTCCTCCTACTGGGGCAAAATCTCTGTTCCTCCTGGGCTGGAGGAAAACAAGTCTGAGAAAAGCTTTATTTTAACCAAGTGTCACCTCTACCCTCTTCATTAACAAGATGAAAATCACCTGCCCCTTGTTTTCTGAATAAGCAGATAGGTTAAGACATGGTGATGCATTTTATTCACATTCCCAACAATGGGGCAGGTGGCAGCTTCCTTGGTAGCATCCCAGCCTTTGTGAAGATAGAAAATATTCAGCTGGAAGCAGAGATGAGTCAGCTCCCATTAGAGGTGCCATTTGGCCCAAATTGCTCTGGCGTTTTGCAATCATCCATAGTGTCAAATAATGGCCCATTTAATATGTGCATATATGCACATTAATCAATGCAATGATGAAAGGCTGTTTCTCCCTCTTGGAAGAGGTGCCAGTTCTACTGTCTTCCTCCCACAAGCACCGTTACGCCATTCCACCTTCTCTTGGCCACAGAAGCCTCGCAACTTAACCATTGGAGATACAGGATGCTGGCAAACAAGAATGTGGCACAACTGATTATAATATTAACAAGCAGCCATCAAGAGATTCATACATATATCAAGCCGGGTTTGCAACTACAACACACATTTGCTGCATATAAATTTCTGGCTCACGGTTGGCAGTCTGCAAATATTCCAGATATTCAAGAACCAAGTCCCTTATCTGTATGCAGCCTGCTTTAGTTCCAAATCTCTACTCATATTCTCTCTCTCTCTCTTCTTAATTAACAGAAAGCAGTTATGAATATTAAAGAAGAAATTAACAACAGTGTAAATAAATCTGGGTGTTTGTAGATTCCATATTTAGTTTTTAATTAGCCCCCACTGGTTTCATAAGAAAGTTTGAGAAACCTCATTTTAAAATTCTCCTTGTACACTTTTTTTACAAGTAAGAAAATGCTACTTTGGAATGGCAGGCATAAGTATTACTTGACAGCATTACCTTGAACCTTGTTTATGTCCATAGTACAAACCATTGCCCAAAACACCATTTTCATTTAAATAATAAATAATAGAATATAGTGATTTAAACAATATGTTTTCCAATATCAATTTGGAAGACTGACAGATGAGACAAATCAAATGTTTGTGAAATACAGAACCAAGCTCCTTCCACACTAAGGAGATAACAATGGTTCATTACCGTTATAGTTACAGTACTATAAGTCTGCTTATACATCTCCTAAACATCAGAGGACATCAAAGAAATATAAGCCACCTTATCTTTAAACTCCCCAGAGTTATATTCATGAGACAGCTAGCTATATAAATTAGAGAAAAGAAGGAAGGAGACAACATCCTATCATATACTGTATCTCCTTTCCTCCTAACGATCTTCAGGAAAAGTACTACCAAGAAAGAGATGAAGCCCCTCTGATCCTCAGGTTTGTGGCATGACCCATTCTTTCCAACAATCAAGTTCCAATTCATTAATTTCACTCGATCATTAGCAGCAATAATCAGCTAGTGGAAATAATTTGAAACAGGATCTCTAGGAAGGAGTGGACCCAGTAGACTTTGGAAAATCACAGTTCCCCTACTCTAAACTGCAGTAGAAAACCTTCCATCATCAGCCAGATTGTTAAACTAACATTCAATTGATAAATAGACTGCTAGAGAATATAAGGAGGTAAGACGTTTGCCTTAATCTAGATTTTCAAGGCCTTTGGTTTGATTCAGAATTGCTCTCTTTGTGTGTTTTATGTTCTCATTAAATATATACATGTGCCTATTAAATGAATATCCAAACTAAATTTATAGATATAACAGCACAGCCTCAAAGTACACATGATCCTTTTTGCAATGTATTTTTACTGAGCCCTGACCATTTTCCAATAAGGGCATTCAACCAAATAATTGAGGCACAAATTATATCTGAACATTCTATGCTAAAACTTGTACATCCCTTGAGACTAGGAAGAGTAGAAATTGTTCTTTTACACACAGCTTATTAAAGAAAAGTAGAAAAATGGGCAAACTACATTGCTAAATGTCATGCTCAGTTCAGTAGCAATTACCTTCATTAGCAGTGATCAGATGGAAGCCTACTTTTCTACTCTATTGCCCATAGATCACTATTGGGAGTTAATATCTGAATCTGCCCCATAGAATGATTGTGTGCTATGAAGTTGGTGTCAACTTGATCTACAGAAAATCTGTTCCAAAACTGGTCCTTCATTTCTTCCAAAAATACATCTCTCCACCAGAGTAATTGAGTCCATCCGTGTTTCTGTTGTTTGTCCTCTTTGTCATCTTGCCCAGCATTATAGATTTCCCCAAAGAGGTAGGTCTTTACATAATGTGTCCAAAGTAGAATAATTTGACCCTGGTCAACTGATGTCAGTGATACTCAGAGAAATCTCCTCCAACAATCATATGTTCAAAAGCATGAATACTCTTTCTATCAGAGAGCTTCAAAAACAAATGGAATGCAAGGTAGAGTCTAGCCATAAATATGAATTTCCATTTTACACATGGATTGCAAAGGCAACTAGACGATCTACCATATACAATAAATCACAGATATGTATAGGAAGTTAACATTTTTTTAAATAAGAAACAATCCAGTTTGCATTATTGCCTGTGGAAGTTATTTGGAGGCAATCAAGATACAGTAGCATTTGATTAATATTTAGAAAAGGAGCTAAAAAGTTGTCACTTTATCTTTTGCTTATTTCAAGTGGAACAAATTTAGCTCTTCAAATGTTAACTCTTAAACCTTGAATAATAATTAGAAACATAGATGAAATGATGAAAATTACAGAACATTCTGTAGCACTTTTACTAATGAAACTTTGAAACGCAAAAATAATCAGTTCAACCATTCAACTTCAGGTTACTATTTCCCCTGGCTTGATTTAGATATTTCCCCAAGATGTCTTTGCTAAGAGAATATCTTTATGGTCAGAAAAGTTCAAACAAAACATAAAGAAAATGTGTTTCACATAAGTTTTACAAGCTGAGGATGGCACCCACTGTTTTGTAGCGTTCCTAGCAGATCAAGGAAAAAGGCAGATATAGAAATATTTAATTAAAACATGCCAGCAAAAAGTCACCAAAAAGTTTAAATTCTTTTTCAAGCATTTTTCTGTCATTCTTATCTATTGATTTAATGATTAACACTTTTAAATCTCTTAGTATTCTTTTTCAAAGATTTCCTTCTCCTGTCATACTTAACAGTGTATTTTCTACCATATTGATTGGAAGGCTTACTTCTTCCTCCCCATTCTCTCCTTTTCATGGAACACTTGTAATATTGGCTGGAAAACTGCAGTAATGCCCATCTAATTATAAATCAGAAAATGTACAGGCAGACCTCGGGTTATGATGACTATTGGAACTGGATTGCAGTTATTAAGTGATGCAGTCATAAAGTACAATGTCATGTGATCCTGGCAGTCCTGGTTGCCAGCATAAGCCCAAGATGCGCAAGTGTTAAATAAGAAGAGATAGGAATCCCAAATAAGACTGCTGCAGGACGGGGGCTAGAAGAGGTCTCGGTAGTGCTAGGCAGGCTATGAGGAAATGGGGATGGTGCTTTGAGTGGTAGAAAAAGCAGGAGCAACTTACTGATTTCCAACCAACCTTGCTGGTTTCTCAACTGATTTATGGAAAGCCAGCAGCAGGAAAGAGAACAAGTGATGACCATGTAACCATAGCTCCCTGTGACATTACAATTGCGAGCCAAGCAATGTGACAATGAGGGCGCTGCAATGCCTGAAACTTCAAGAATGTCCATTTTTTCAGAACTGCCTAACTTTGAACAGTGGCTGAAAAAACAAATGTAAGCCAAAGACTAATGTTCTACTGAGTTACTTGCTCACTCCTTGTAGTCTTCTCTAGGCTGGACTTTCCCTCTGATGACCACATGGATGCATCCATGTTACTTTCCTGCCAAGAAGTTTCTTGCTTTCTTCTGGAATCCTCTGGGGTTTCCAAACTGACTCCTACCATATCCAAATGCTAGTCAAATATTACTATGCTAGCTTAATATCAGCCTGTTGAGTTCTTACTTTTTTATTGCTTATGGCGGCTCCACCACATCCCTGGATTCTCATGCCCATGGATCCCTGGGAGGGGATGATGTTCCAGAGTGGGCACCACAGCAGAAAAGGCTCCGTTCCTTGGTCTCACCAGATAATAATCCTTGAATGACCGAATATGAAACATGCTGCCCCTGCTTGATCTAATAGGTTGGGTGGATGTGATTGGAAAGAGGCAGCTCCACAAATAATCTGTTACCATACCATGTAGAACTTTACTGGTCATTACTAGCATGTTGAATTGAAGTCAGAAGCAAACTGGCAACCAATGAGCTCATGGAGCAGAGGTATAACATGTATTGATTGTGAAGTGCATCTAATTGCCTGTGAAGTCACATTTTGTAGTAGCTGAAGCTTCCGGGCAGCCCCATGTGCAGCATGTTACAATAATCGATATAAGAGGTGATTAAGGTACGAGTGACTGTGAGCAAAACCTACTAATGCAGGAAAAGGCACAAATGGCACACAACATATACTTGCCAAAGGCCCTCCTGGTCATGATTACAACCTGTTCTTTGAAGAAGAGTTGAGTCCAAAAGGAATCCAAATTGCACATAGATTCTGTTTGGGATAGGGTAGTATCACCCGGAACAAGAAGTGGAAAGCCAGTGGTCCATAACACACAAAGCCACTTAGCCTTGTTTTGGTTGAGTTAAAGCCTTCATAATATGGAGTTGGCCAGTATATAAAAAAATCCACCTTTAAAAAAAATTAATCTTAGAATCAACTTAAGGTTTACACAATATTTTTGTGTATCTTACCTTAAAAAACATACTCAAACCAACACAATTTTCTTTTCCAATTATTTCAATCACATTTGTGCACTTTTGTAAAATTTGAATTCTTCTAAGTCTGCTGATATTTTTCTCTGGCATGGATGGTGTTGTTTTACTTATATATGGCTCTGCACTCTTATCAAATATTCTTTTTTCTAAACCTCTTGCTTCTGACAATTCTGGCCCAGTGAGATTTTCTCCTTCATTTTGTTATTTTTAGTGTGAGAAATCACTTTTTTCATTAGCTTTTTGAGTCGCCTTCAGCTCTATAAACTTTGGAGAACTGTTTGTTCCCCCAGATTTCACTAGCATTTTAAATTTCCACAGTCACAAATGCCCAAAGAAAGCTACAAGAAAAACTCGAATCAAGCTCTGCAAGGGGAGGAAAAGGGGAGAGCCCTTGTCTCTAATCTATGACTGACAATTTCTGATGGTCCAGATTATGCTGAACTATGATTCTCAGTACTCATAGATTGCTTACACTTGCTCCAAACAACTTAGCTTTTAATGATCTAATGTGAAAGGAGTCATATTTTTTACTTATTCCTATATGGGTCATAGCCAGTTGGATATCTTTGAAAAGAAAGAGTATTTGGTGCATGAGAAATCCTACCTTCCTCTAATCTAGGCACAACAATCCTTACTCCCTTGCTTCCTTTATATTTAAAACCATTTTTATGAAATTATAAATGGAGATTTCATATTTTCCAGATTCAACAGATTTCTATTAATAAATGCATCATTTTATTCCATCTGTTGGTCATTAGATCTTCAGAGATTTCTAAAAATTCTGGTTCCTTTGACTTACAACTATATTTGAACACCTAGTTTCTCTTGGCACTTGTAAATCCCAGGCTGTAATTATTATCACTCTTTCTTGCCTTTGCAAGAGACTGCATTGAACTGTAATAAGGCAGATCTAGCCCATCAATTGTGGGAAATACTTATCTACCCATTATCGCATCTCATGCCTTTTATCCTTTGAAATGCCCTGGGTGTCAGTGTCTTTGAATTTGATGGGATCTCTCATCATTAAGAGCAATAAAAGAGCCACTTCTTGTCCATGAAATTATATTAAGTGACAGAAATACCCCCTTTTACTGATGTAAGCATATGGACAGCTGCATTTGTTCCCATGCAGTTAGCATCACTCATCAAGTGCATTAATATTGAATTAGAGGTCATAGGTCATTTTTCCCCAGGCATAATTGGTATTTAAATTTCCTTGTAATGAAAGTACTAATTGATATTGTGCTTAAATGAACTTTCTTTTAGTGAATTATAAATATTCTGAATGCACAGTAGCATTTTCATTGGCATGTAGAAAGCCCTCTCTTTCACTGGACTTTTACAGAGGCAAATCATGAGACTGTGTTTACTCCATTTAGCAGCAGCTTTCCAGGGTCTTGTCTAGAAGTTCTCATTAGCATCTCTACATGAGATGCATTTTAACTGGAGAATGTCAGAAACTGAGCTATCCCCCTCCCCCGTCCAACAATTTTGGACGATTGCGGCAGCAGAATAACCATCTTCAGAAAACAGTATCAGGGCCACATGGGAAATGCTTTGTGGAAAAGGAAATGTGTGTGTTTGTATGAAGGAGTCTAGATCGCAGTAATGTTTAATGGATTTGTTTCTGTCCCAATTTGATTATAAGCATGAACTACAACAGGAATGGATTCCATGGGGTAGATCAGTCTCTCCCAACTGTAACTTAATGTTATCATCCCTGAGATATATCAGTAAGTCATGTACAAAAAAATGTTCCTCACAGACACATAACAGAATTAGCAGTCAAGAAATATGCTGCAGACCTCCGCTTTTCTTGAGCAATTATACATTTTTATTTTGCCCATTCTCTATAAGGTTACCTCATAATTTCCTTTTTTACATAAACTTCTAATTTTCAAACCCATAAATAACAAGTTTATTTTTCTCTTTTTTTCAGCAAACAGTTGATTAGGGTTTCCAGTCACTAAGAAATTCAGCTGTTGATCTTTCTCTATTCAAACAGGTTAATTTTGCTATCTCTGCTAGTTGTGCCATTTTCATAAACCATTCCTTCACTATGGATATTTCAGGTTGGGGTTTTTTTCATTTTTGTGCTTACAGTTGCCATGCAATAGTAATCATTTATAAAAAATACTATTACAAGGCTCTTTTCTAACTGACTGACTGTCCATTACCAGCAAGAAAATTTCTGGTTTTAATTGAATCTTAAACTTTAAAATTATTTGAATTATTTATGTGTTAGAAACCTCCACCAGGCATGATAAAATTACCCTTCATGTTGTCCATGATTCCACCATAAATTTGAAGTATATTCTAGATAATTTTTCTTTAGTCATTTGGCAACAGTACATCATTTAACACTGGCTCCATTCACTATCACACCACTGTCTCAGCTACTTTGGAGGTATCTAGTCCACCATAGAACCTCACTCAGGAGGTGCTTATAATCTTTAGTTTCCTTTTCCTTTTCTTCTTCTTTCACTATTTGCTACTCTTCTTTATTATCTTTATTTGCGCTTACCGTTTTTTATGTTACATTTTTTGAAAAAAAAGATGCTACAAACTGGCACTTGTGAGAAATGAAGGTCTAGGACAATATATTCAGATGCCAAAATGTGTCTATATCAGTGATGGCGAACCTTTTAGAGATCGAGTGCCCAAACTACAACCCAAAAGCCACTTATTTATCACAAAGTGCCAACACGGCAACACACACACTTATGGCCATCGGTGATCCCCTAGTATGTCCCCACCCCACACAGCCTACACGAGCTCGCCGCGGGCCTTCCGGTGGTCTACCTCACCTTGTGTGGTCCGCTGTGAGCTATGATCCCCTCCAAACTAGCTCCTCTCCTCTCTCACCTTTGCCACAGACTTCACGCTGCATTTGAGCTGCCCACTGTAGTCCAGACAGGAGGGAGGAAGCGTTCCCATCGAGCTGCTGGGCAAAAGGGCCAGTGATGTCAGCAATATCCTCAGGCGGAGAAGGGGAGGGGAGCCCTGTGTCCCTCTGGCTTTCTCATAAAGAAATCTGTGCTGGGATGATGCACGTGTGCCCACAGAGAGAGCTTTGAGTGCCACCTCTGGCACCCGTGCCAAAGGTTCACCACCACTGGTCTATACCTACAAAGAACAGAATCATGTAGGCAATCGTTTTCTCTGCAATACTCTATGGAAGATTTGATGAAGCAGAACAGAAAGAGTAGAGACACTTTTGAAATTTGGTATTGGAGAAGATTCCTGAGAATATGCTGGACAGCCAAAACAGCAAACAAAGAGATCATGGAACAAATCAATTCATAGTTCTCACTCAAGGCAAAAATTAAGAGGCTGAAATTATAACATTTTGAGCACATTGTGCAAAAGCATAGTTCTATTTAGAGATCTGTAATTCTGGGAAAGGTGGAGCAACAGGGAATGGGGAACACCAGCAGCAAAATTGATAGACTCGATGCTAGAGTTATTGGATGCATCACTCGAAAACATGAAGGGCTAGATTGAGCACAGATTATTCTGGAGACACTGACGATAGCAAATAATCAATTTTTATTCTAGCTACTGATTAGGCTGATAATGTTTTTTGTTTTAAGAGCAAAGTTGCAATCCTGTGCACATTTACTCAGAATTAAATAACTCAGTGTATTTGATAGAATTTATGTCCATTTAAGTGAGAACAGGATTACTGTATACAGTACATTGTTCTATCTACCAGGAAACATTTCTAAATCTATGAATTGTCTCACAACTTAGTTCATAAGATATAGTAGTGTTCCTGTTATGTTAAAATGTGAATTGAAGTGATATTAGCATAGCAGTGCTGGAAAGGACCACAGCTACGAATTCGGGCTGAATATGGGTTAATTACAGTTGTTGCATACAAATCCCAGGGAAAGAGTCACATATATTGGATGCAATGTGTTATTTTTTGTCTTTTAATTTTAAAAATGCTGCTTTCAATTTAGAATTTGGATGAAGTTATCCTCCTTGCCATATTTTTAATGCAAATCAAACTGAATGCTGCTGAAATTTGAGGAACTTTGGATCCATAAATGCTGTATAAACAAGATCTTAATTTTGAAACAGACAATAGTTGGATGTGAGTAGCCTTTTGGGGAAGGGTTATGCATTTATACATCACAGATTCAATAGAAAATGTATATGAAAATAATAAAAATAAAAAAGGTTATCAGTAATTATTGAATGTATTCATAACTGGATTCAAAAAGTCAGACTACAAAAGATGTAACATGCACACACACACACACACCACGGATGTTAGGAGTCTTTATTAAGGCTTCCAAGCCCAAATTAGCATTCCCCTTCACCAACACCAGCACATTCCCAATGAGTTCAACAGGCTCAAGAGAAGCCAGAGCCATCCACAGCACAAAGGCAAGGCAAGTCCATGAGGCAAAGGCAAGTCCAGAGTTCAAGAGGCATGATCAGAAGTTCAAGGTAAAGAATCCAGTCTGAAAGTCAAGGCGCAAATCACGATGGCTGAGGAACACACAGGAAGGAAATGGACATATTTCCAGTGCTGTTTCATTCCACTTGCTGAGCTAAATAGCCACTTCCTGGTTCAGCACATCAAGAAAGGCAACACTGCCTCCTTGCAAGTAGCCTAGGTGATCTTCATTGTGCCTGCCTCCTCAGCCCTACATGCTCCCATGTTCAGGAGGAGGCAATTCTTTCTCATCTCCGCTGGCCAGCTGCAGCTGCATGCCCTCTCCACTTGAAGCCTCTGGGCTTCCAGCTAATGCTGTGTCTTTCCTGTTCCTAGCTCAGTCAGCTGCTCATCCAGTTGCTCCACCTGTGCTCAGCCCCTCCACTCCTGGCTCGTAGCCTCTGGCAACCCTCAGACATCCGTTCACTTCTCTCCTAAATAACTCTAGGTCCGGCTCTTCCTCATCCGAACTAACATCCGGGGAAGCGTCCAGGGAAGTCATTACAGGATGATGAGCATCATTTGTATTAGAAGGGAGTGAACAGGCATTCAGTATTTATAGCAATAAATCATTATTAGTTTAGTGGGGATCAAAAATTGTGCAAGTCTGTCTTAGAGATGCAGCACCTGACATCATAGATGACATTGTTCTGAGACTAACCACTCTGAAGATGTCCCAGGAGAAATGTACTGAGGGTATTTGTTGGAAAACAGTTATGGTTGCATGTTCAGATTACAGTAACAAAGGGCTACATGCTGAGCTACACACAGCATATAGTGATAGCATGAGAAAGGATTTCTTAATCCTGAAACATCAGTTAGACATATTTGAGATTCTATTTATTTTTTATTTGTATCTTACACACTTCTACAAACTCGTGGCCATCTCACATAAAATTATAAATAACTTAAAGTCCTAAATTATAATATACCTTGATTAAAGCATACTAAAAACATAAAGCAACTCCAAGCTTCCCTTTGCAACTGATGTGATCCCAAGTGCTTATCGGAAAGACCAGGTATTACAACTTTCCAAAATTCTGACACAGTAATGGCCAACCAGCTCTTGGGAAACAGATGGCTCCAGAGAGGCTGATACTGGGGCTTTATCTCCCAACTCTTCCATGGAGAAAGAAACAAGGATCACATGATCACACTCAACATTTACTCAAAAGGAAAGGTCAAAATCTTTCTGTTGTTTTGACAAAAAAATCATCCTGAGCATAATTTATTCTATTTACCCAGAAGGCCATTCATCCCACGTCAATCATAGAGGCAACCAAGTTGTTCTGTTACTGGATTTGCTTTCTGTCCTTCATTTGCACCTCTTTTCGTTTTTCTCGGATGGTGAAGTACTGTGTTTTTTCTGTTTTTTCTTCAAAACAGTTCCACATTTAAATGCCAAGAACCCTCAACTATATCCCCCATGAAAACTCTTCAGTGGGAAGAAAGACTTTTTTCTTTGGGGACTAATTTGTTCATATTGTACCTCTTCATTTTTAGTAATTAGAGAGGCAGACAAAAGGTTTGTTTTTAAAATATTTTTAATTATCAAAGGATTCTAAAGTTATGGGGGTCTTTAGAAAGACACAGTGTATTTCTAGCCCTTTATAAGTATGCAGTGATACTTTCTAAAATCAGCACTGAAGATAAGTATTTTCCTTGAAAAGATTTTCAGGAAGCTTTCATTCATACAGAAATGTGGAATGGCACTTATAGGTGGCCCTTTGTAATAGAATTTTAACAGGAAATGGATGTAATAGCTGATAAAGGTCTACTTCCAGAAGGGCATAAACTCCCAAATAAAATCCATTTATTATGAGTTGAGAGAATGGATAATATAAATCTCACTGACAAATCTGTCATCCCAGACCTCTCATTTCTCTAAAAGTTCCTTTCTCAATAAAATACACTTTTCATACAATGCCACCTGTGAAGATGAACATCCTAACATAACCTAATCTGTTATCAGCCCTTCGAAATAGACCAGATTTGAACATCAAAGTCATGCATACTAAAACTACTTTTATTATTGAGTCACAGAAACAGAATTTTTCTAGTCTGAATGTGCCTTCCCCCTCTCTGTGCTTATCCTAAAAAGAACTAGGAAGGATCTGGTCTCAGACGCTTTCTCAAATTCCTACTTTGAGCTCAGATTTATTTTGTCTGACATTTCCCTTGGCTGTGACTCTTCTTTCACTTCTTCAAGGTGATTCTTGCATTATATCTGTCCAGATGGGGAATGTTTCCAATGAGGTAGGCGAATGGATGCTCAGTCCTTCACTGGAATATTGCAACTGAATAAGGCAGCTGGATGTAGGATCCAGTCAGTCAATAATAGTCTCTGGATTAAAGATAGTTCTTGAGATCATCTCATGCAGTCTGGACAACTGGATTTTTTTAGTCAACAGCAGAAGCATGTTTTTTCAACCACTTGCAATCATTGAGCGTTATGGATTTCATCCTGTTCTAAGCAATTAATGTAGCTTTTAAAGAAATCAAAGTTTGATCAACCTTTATCGTTTTAATCAACTTGGAGTTTAATTTTCTTTTTATTACCTCTTCAAGATTGAAAAACCTTCATAACAGCAAGTTTTCTAATCTCTGTTTAATATGTTTAAACAGAACAAATACTACACGCTTCTAACTTTGTAAGATTTTATTTTTGTAATGGACAGCAAAAGGATGACTATAGCATTGTTTCTCAGAAGTTTTAAAATGCTAAAAATGTGGATGAAATTAATTTAAAGAAATATGTGCCAACTAACTAAAAATATCCTGTGTGGGAAAGAATTTCTGGGTTTATAAGTTGCCAATAAGAAGGTTTTGAAGATCAACTATTAGAAAGGACCAGATTGCTACTTTAAAGGAAATTTATGATCTGCGGACTCAAGAACTGTGTGAGCTGCTTCACCATATTTTGCAGCCAAAAAGTGTTGAATCAAACTTCTTTGAATAAAATCAAAAAAGATATTATAGAGGACTCTAAAACTATAACCTACAAGAAAGAAATAGAAATATTACATTTACAAACGGAGTTGGAGTTCTGGTTAAAAAACAACAACAAAAGTACACAAATCTATATATATAAAAAAGGAAGTGCCATTTGTGCCTGGTAAGTGATCCTGGAAAGTACTGAACCGATTGAGTTCAGACTTTC
>JANHFO010005195.1:45785-62085 GCA_032468095.1 Pareas carinatus
ATTGCATTTCCGCCCCAGGCACTTCAAACAGCCCCAAACTGAGCCACAGCAACGCGTGGCCGGGTCAGCTAGTATACAATATATTTCTCTCCCATTTTTTTTTAGCAGCAGTCTTACCTTTCAGTCAGCTACCTCGTATACTCTTTTATATTTGCTCTGTGTTTTGATGAAGTACAAACATGTGCTATTTATCAAATAAGGCAAAGATATACAGATAAGACTAAAGCAAATGAAAATTCTATATTAATTCTTGCAATTTCTTACAACTAGGCAAGAACATTAACATTCTCATGCATTGCTGCTGAGAAAATTGATACTGAATTCAAAACACAGTATATCAAGCATGAGAGTGCCAACTATGCATGCTTTATAATGCTAAAAAGCAGAGAAAAAGATGTTAAAAACAATCCTGTATCCTAATTTCTATAATCTTTTGGGAAGGAGGAATGGAGGAAAACAAATGATAATAAATGCATCATGCATAATTTTAATGCATCATGTCTATTTCAAAAGTTTAATGTATGCAGCACTGAAGACAAGCCTCAAGAATTTCTGTCACATCTTCCAAATATATATACCACAATCCAAAAAATTGTTTTAAAAATCACTCATCCCTTTTCTTTTGCCTAGGCTTAAGACCAATTAGCAAAATTTTGGTATATAACCTGCCCTTAATATATAAACAGAATGGTTCACTGTTGCATTTCTATACAACAATAATATCACAAATTTCTTCAAAGGGGTTATACGGTAGCTTTCAGTATTCATAGATAGGATGAATGAATGGAGCAATTTTTGAAGGTATCATATGCTGTTGATTGAGGCCTTGTTAAATCAAGTACTTTGCTACAGTTTTCCCAATGACGTGACTGCTATAGCAGCTGTGCAGGCATCAGCATTGGAAATCTACCTAATTATAGGTGAAAGCACCCAAAAACATTAAGGGACTAAGGAACATTCTGAAATATAGCACACCATTTTTAAATGTGACTCCCATCGTTTCTTCTGAGGATTCAAGAGAAACAATCTTGATTAGAGAGATAAGATTATGCTAATAAACCAAAATAAAGTGGAAATTCAAACCTGGACATTTCAAACTTAAAACCATGACCTTTTGTACATTTCATGATACCAAAGCAAAAGCTTTGCATTCAGTCTTCACAGTTGTAAGAGAATTTTGCAGGTCCATTTATTATACATTCACGAACCTAAAACAACAGAGGTGCCAATTTCTGTCACCTCTACTCATTAAAAAAAAAAATCTATGTAGAATCATCAATAATTTCTTTGAACACAAAACCGAGTCACACTGAAACACAATGTCATCAGTTTACCATGAAACAAGTACTATGATAAAATTAAACTGACCTGAGATGATCTAATGGTGCTTCTGCAGCTCTGAGAGTGGCTTCTCCAAACAGGACTCTGACTAAGGGGAAAGAACTAAAACTGAGAGTTAATAGCATCTGGATCTGGTCTTTTAAGACAAAGGGAACCTTGTGTGCTTCAGTTGGGAAAAGCCAAAATGTTCATAAGCTTTCTGAAATAACCTTTCTTTTTTTCTAACAGAGATATAGTCATATGCAACATCAAAACAGGGCTTGTTTTGAGAAAAGCTTAATAAATCTGAAACAATAAATTAATTTCAACAGAAGAATGTCGAAACATATTTTTAAATCAAAATTATGACTATCAAGTTCAAGTTAGTAATCATTTCACTAGTTTAATGAAATATTTCATTCTTGATTTTATTTTAATAAAATGATTTTGAAGAGCAAAGGCTATACAACCATCCTTATTTTTGGAACTGGTCAGTTCTATCAGGTGTTTTTACTTTCTTTTTTCTCCTTAGATCTATAGGCCACCAAATCCAGATTGAGTCACAGCAGCTTACATACAAAGGAGCTTACATACATAGAATATAGTATACATACTATATACATAGTACATATAAATAATTTGCATATCAAATTATTGTTTTCAATAACTTCAATTAAATCCCAAAAGGTATTTTGAGTGTTTGAAAATGATAGCACTTTAGAACTTCGAGGATATTTTGCATTGGTTAGGAAGCATAGCATAGCATTAACCTACTAGGTCATCAGAGGTTTCTGGGCCTAGAAATCGTTGTGGAATCTGTGGCTTGCATATTTCTTGTGTCACAGTATTGTTTACAAACTTCAAAGAAGGCGGGAAAGCACCTTACAAGTCACCAGATTCAGAAATAAGAACATGGAAGCACACACATTCAAGAATGCTGCTGACTTTCATAGTAAGTAAGATACTGGATTTTATACAAATTCAAAAATAAATGCACCCAGTGTTTGAGATAAGCCTATCCGTTGACCTGATTCCAATAGAAATATTGAACTAGAATACATAGCAGAAAATGGATAGAATGTACAACTTGAAGATTTATGTAACAAGTGTATTAAGATATTTTGATTTTTAATTATACACATATACATATATACACAATTAATTTTCTCTTTAGCAGAACAATCCATCTTTATTTAAAAAATGAAGACGAACTAGCATGTGAAATACACTCTTCTAAGATCTCTTTTATTTAAATACACAAGCATTTTAGCAGCAGGATTAACCTTGGCAATTTTCATAATATCTACAATTGCTTAAAGTAAATTATCCAACTAACTATAATGCATAAAGAATTAGAAACAAATTTAATTGACCTTGGTACACCAGTTATAATGCCTACAGTTTTCTAAACACAATCCTATCAATTTCTGACAAGTGCAAAATGCAGTTAGTTTTTTAAAAATAATCTCATCACTTAGTCATTACATATTTTGGATTCTTATTTTCTTTTCTCCTTTCACAAATTTTTATGACAATAAAAAGCAATCTTAGACAAATACAAATGGATTCAAAGAAACTAGTTGCTTGCCTGAATGATGCCTGTTAAGAGTACAATAAATAAAAGACAGAAATTTCACACAATTTTCTGCTCTGAGTGTAATACTATCAGTGGATGCCCTCACATAGTTTGGGAATTCACACTGTCTTAGAACAGTTATCAGCACTACTCTGAAACTAGACTTCTCTTGATGGTTACAGGCCTCAGAATAACAACAACAACAAGTATAGAAGTTCAAGGTATATTGGTCCTTTTTTATAGAGCTGCCACATTTTGGCACTGGCAATTATTACATTGCAGGACTTACATTTTGAAGAGTGGGATTCTTCTAAGATTTCTTCTTGTTTTTATGTAAGCCACTATGGGCACTGGTTTTTGGTGCATGTTTGCTTGAAAGTCCTTGGGTCAAAGACTTCTCTATTTCAATTTTCTTCTCTTGATTATCTGTGCGCTTTGCAGCTAGTCTTGGAGACAATGATCCAACTCCACTCTGAATCTTAAAAAGACAAGAAAAGCAAGATATGTTGAATTTTAGTATACAACATGAGGAGAGAACATTTAGCCAACGTACATGGTTTCTCTGTTACTTCAGAAACAAAATTTAACTGCTAAAAATTTGAAGATGTAATGTTAAAAAAGAACAGATATATAATTATCTCCAAAATGACTGTAAATCAGATAAACTAGAAAATCTGCTCAGCAAAGCTATAACTCTTGACACCGTGAGAATACACTTCTGCATTGGAGACAAACTCTTTGTAAGTCTAATCATACCTGGTCAAATAAAGTATTCAAATCTATCCAATCCCTCAGAGTTGGAATAGCTAAGCCACTCCCACAAGCCCTAAGAAACAGGACCAATGGTGAGCAACTTTAGAGTTGCTTTTTACTCAAGTGTACTATGATATTAGTAAAAATATTTCAGGTTCAACACATGAACATATTCTGAAAATCTGTGGGGCTATTACTGGTTTTACATCTACATCTACCTCATCTGGAAAAAAATGAATTCATGAAAGCATTCTGATTTATGTGATAGCATCATTTTTCTTATCAAGCTCTAGTAACATAGAGTACTGATCATCTATGACCCCAGCCTAGTGCAAGTGTTCACAGTTGGACTGCTATATAACTAAATTGATCATTGGGTAAATATGCTTACACTGGAGGTTGATTTGACAGTTGTACTCTTCTTTCTGTAAGTCCCATTTGGCAAAACATTGGTATGAATTTTTTTCTTGCTAGTCTGGGGGGAAAAAAATAAATGACAAACTGACTTTAAGAAAAATATCAGATACAAACATAAAAAGAGATATTAGCTGACTATCACAGTGCTGTTTTTCTGTGCTATTGCTTAGCTGTTTCATTTAAGCTGACAAATATTTTAAGTTTACTTGTTTTGTTGGTGTCGAGGGTTTGCTGCTCCCACTCTCTGGTTCTGTTTCTATATTGGGGTCTGAATTGCCATTGCTGCTAACAGGACTATCTTGTTCTCCACGAATTTCCTCCAATTGTGAGGCAGGTGATGCACCATTTAATCCATCTTCAAAAACTGTTACGTCTGTAGTGCTGCTAGTGCTGCTAGAATTCCACTTCTTCATTAACTCAAGGACATTAAATGGTCTTTGTACAATGTCTGTTTCACCCTAAACAATAACAATCAATTTAAGGGTGGTTTTTTTAGGAACAAAACAGATGAACAACTACTGTACTATGCTGCTCTAAATATAAATTGTATTTCTTTAATAAACCAATGATTAGAGTGTGAGTAGGCCAACGAAATCAAGTTTTTTTCTCTTTTAAAAGAGAGAAAGACAAACAGACAAAATTAAAACAGTAGAGTGCCATTGGCTTTTTAAATAAGATCACTACCAACTTAACAGAATAATTTTTTGATATAACTCTTTTTCATAAAGACCAGAACATGCCAGAAATGACCCCTTAGTTGCTTATAAATAGATTAGGAAGCTGGCCTCTTTGATGAAAGAGGTCTTCTCAAGAGTTCCCATCAGAAAAAAAATCCTGCAGAGACGCCCACCTAGAATATCACAGGATAAGCTAATCAGAAGTGTACTGGGCCAATGCAATCTTCCAATTTTGGGTTAAGCTACCAGGAAGACATGGAATGTGTGGTGCATCAATCTCTTTACTATGATCTTTCAGTTTAGAGTATTCATGTTTTATTTCAGAAATGTACATCTTAGGAAAAAATGTAGCACTTAAGCCAAGTTAACAAACCCATTTGGCTGACATTTAATTAAAACAAAATTATTTACATATAAATTCAGTTATTTTCCATTTTAAAAAAATGTTTCCCTTTGATTATTTTAAGAATATAATTGGGCAGCAACTTTGGTGGCATGCTGATCTCTCATCCAAAGCTCAGATTCCGCCCTATAATTTGCTATAGCGTATTTGTTAAGAATACACGAAAAGAATTATCATAATTTACTGGAAATGATCGATGTTAGAAATACGAACAGCAATACTCAATCTTGATATTGCAAGTGAAACATGCAGTATCTGCAAATATGTTTTGCCTCTTTTCTGGCAACCTAAAGTTTCATGAATTATGTAAAAAAAAAAGTAATGGGATTAGCAATGTTTCGTATTTATAGTTAAAGAGCAATACATATTCCTAGAATAACTGTATGTTCCAGCTTACCTACCCTCAGTTTTAGGTTTCTCATTACAAGAATCAAAATATTTAAATAGAGAAAAAAGTATCAAAGGCAATGACCCCACATAGATTGTACTACACACAAGTGCAAACATTTGTAAGCAGCTGAGAAGCACTTTTGTCCTTATGAAAATTACAACTGCTTTTTCCTATTACTTTGTAGGGAATAGGAGCTGTGAACAGCTGAAAGACTTAATTAGCCATTCAGAATGAAGGTACAGCTTCTTGTTCTCAATTTGAATTAATGTTGTAACAGAAATATGGAGACAAAATTATCATTTGCTAGTGGTATCATGACACAATCTGCCTATACCTTAGTACTACTACTAGAAGTGTATTCCTGTGTGTGTACTGTATATAAAGTTTTTTTATTCTGATCTATGATAAACATTTGACTGTAATACTGAATGTTGTTTTTTATTTATATCTTGTCTTTATTGTTTTTATAATCAACTCAAGGTGCTGAACAGGCATAGTTTTCCTTCCTTATATTTTCCCCATAACAACCATGGTGTGAGTTGGGCTGAGAAAATGTGACAAAGTCACCTATCTGGCAGGACTAGGATTTAGACTCATAGTTTCTAAGTTAGTACCTTAACCACTAGACATTTGGAGTGGAAGAACAGAGGCATGCACGAAGAAAGTTCTATATGCATTTAAATAAAGTGTGCCTAGTACTTCTGAATTTATAGAATGATTTTCATTTATGAACTCTGCAGATGCAAATTTACTTTTGTAATTAACAGCAGACAAACTGATGTTTCAGACAACAAAATAACTACCTTATTTGCAAGCCGGTTCAGGTAATTAAGTGCACCAAATCACTCCTACCAAATAAGAGACTAAGTTGTAGCCCGGGGAAACAAGGCTATGTTTTAAAAAGCTACAAATACTTAAATAGCACATGAAATAGGATGGTTGTATTCTGACAGTTTTTAAGAAAGTGGAACCACTTAAGTTAATTGCTATATTGCTTCATTTGAACACCTGTTGCTTTTAATTTTGCTAGCATCTGGTGCTAATTGTGAGGAAAGTGGATGATTACTAATTGGCTGCCTTTTAGATTGTTCATTTTCTTTTGTCTTTCCCTCAAGTTCTTTTCATTCAGATTTTAAGGAAGGGCATGTCAGTAAGATTCAAATCATAGACGGGAACAATACGCCCCTCCATCATGTAGCACTCAGCCTACGTCAGAAAGACATTTTCCACTTTATGATCTTCAAACACTGGCCTCTGAATGGCAATATTCTCATACCATAGTGTCACGAGAAAAATAAAGATTTGCTGAAGGAACTCTTCAAAAAATTAAGAAAATAATAACAAAAGCCTACAGTACCCCTGTAGAAAAAGAGGCGCTAATGGCAGCTACTGACTGCTGAAGAAAGTTAAGTATAAGCCCATAAACAAGACATTACAGAATTGCTGAGTTTTTAACAGATTAAAACAATTTATAATGACCAGAACAGACAAAACTAGAAAAAGAATACTCAGTGCTTAATAATGGTGAAACGTTTTTCAGCAATATTGTTGAAAATAAAAATGTACTTGGCCATGTTTATTGTAACATAGACTTCTAAGAAAATCAATATCAAGTACAAACCAACTACATGATACAAAACATAGTAAATTATATTTTCAGAAGATATATAATAGGATTATGCCTAATAAAGTTCACAAGCACATGCCAATTATTTACCTTATTTCCCTCAAAGATCTTTGTTTATTAATTATTGAAAGAGAGAAATAGAACATTCTAAAGATGCAGTCATTCTGGAATGTCTCTTCCTACAATAGCTATTATTACAATTGGACAACATTTGTTCAAAACTAATATTTCAAGAACTTTTCTTCTGACAATGTTAGAATAGTAAACTCTCATTTGATATATTAGTCTTTCTTTGTTGCACAATAAAGAAACTGAATAATCTGTAATAATAATCAGATAAATTAATAGTTAATAGTTTAACCATGAGAGTCTCACACCATTACTTCATAATTTGCACTGATTTCTTTTCCATTTCCACACCCCATTCAAAGTGCTGATAGTAATCTTAAATCTTAAATGGCTTAAGATCAATATGTACTTAGGCTGTCAGATTTTATTTTGAGATCTTTCTCTGGATGCTCCTGCCAAGCACTGTAAAGTTGTAAAAAAAGCTTCCTCTCATTTCCCCTTGTTTCTATGCTTGCTTATTCACAATATTATTCCAATAAATTTTCAACGTTCCTGATTCCCCTCACTCACCATAAATCTTTTAGCTCAATTGAAATAAATATTTAAAAAATTTTTTATAAGATTGGCATCCACGCCACAATCATTTCAACATCAGGTGCACATCTTTTGGTAATTCCAAGTATTTTGTCTTTCAGGTATTAAAAGAACTTAAGATTGAAGTTCTGCTGGGCTCTTGACTTGCATTAAATCTATTCTGTGGAGTTCTAGGTATTCTCTGAGCTTGGTTGTTTGCTTGCAGACCTTTCCTTACGCAACTAAGCAACATCCTCTGTGACTAACATAAACAGGACACTGGTGATGTTACCTACAGTGTTTCCCCAAAAATAAATTAATTAGTATTCGTTTTCGCTCCCAAAGACAATTATTTTCTGGTTAGGTCTTATTTTCGGGGAAATATAGTACTAAATGTATCTGTCTGGCTGATGAGTTTAACTAGGGCTTATTTTGGGGGTAAGGCTTATATTATGAGCATCCTGAAAAATCATGCTAGGGCTTATTTTCCGGTTAGGTCTTATTTTGGGGGAAACAGGGTAGTTGGGCAAGAAAGATCTGCAAGCAAACAACCAAGCTCGGAGAGCACCAAGGACTGCACAGTTCAATCCATTTCATTCCATACTAGGTCTATTCCTGGTACTGTTTACCTTTGTTTTCCATTTTATATTGCTCTACTATTTTCAGTGACTTTATAGTTTTAACTTTTCCTTTAAAAAGGCCCACAAATCTTAGTAATTGTACAGCATAAACATGCAATCAATAAATTCTAACTTGGAGGAAGTTTAAAATTAAACCTAGTTTTGCTGTATATGATTTTCTATAGAAATTGTTCTTCATATGATTCTATTCCTATGATTCATTTTTGAGTATATTTCTTTCCAAAGAAAAGCAACACCAATGGATACAAGACCCAAAAGTAAAATAATTGTTTATTCAAAATTCAACTTGGCCTATGTCAGCAGGACAGTTGGCATTTCCCTCTCTTTGCAAGATTTTTAATTTTTAATTTTCCTCCCATTGTTTACAATGGAGTAGAAAATTGATCGATTCCAGGATTACCATACTTTTCCCTAATGTTATTGGCAAACATGAACAATGGGAGTGCTATTGTTCTTGTGGGTCCACAACTTTTTAGAGACCTTCCACAACCTCCCCCCACCTTCCTGCTTGAGCGGCCCAAAGCAGCTGGCAGAGGAATTTCGAGCTTGGATCTTAGATTCAGTGTCAGATTTTTCTCTATCACTGTAGCAGTTCTAAAAGACTGAGAAAAAATAGAATTGTTTAAAATCAGGGAGAATAAAAAATACAAAAAAAATATATTCATTTCCATGAATATTGTGGAAATAATTATTTCTATAATTATAAGAAACTCTTTACCATTTCCAAACTTAATATTAAAAAAAATGAATATATACTTTGCAAATAATCAATAGTAAAATGAGACTTTATTTGCTTATATGTGGAGGCAGAACATTTTTAGACAAGTGTTTTGAGGAAGTCTCCAGTTTATTGTGCCCTTAATTGATTATTTTCTGTTGTATTGTGTTAGGTTATTTATGATACATCTAGCTATATAAAATGAAGATGTGTTACCTATAACTTTTTGAAATAGCTAAATACATTTTCCTGATTATGTCACAGGGTTCAGTTTCTAAAAGCGCTACCTGCCACTTAGAATCAAGGGGTTAATTTTTACAGTAGAATCATTTTCCAGTATTAAATATATACCCGGTATGAAATTATCTGTGATCTTTAAGAAAATCTGGATTCACCTTTAAACTTTCTTAATTAGAATATGCTAAACTTATATATAACATATAGATAAGCAAATGTTCATCTGAACTTAATAGGGAAAATTAATATTGTGAAATTAGAAATGTTTAAAAGGAAAATTAAATAAAGCTTACTGTGATCCACTGGCAGTCAAGCAGTTCATTTGCGGTGATTCTATGAGCAGGATCTACTTTCAGAAGCAGCTGCAATATATTTTTAGCTATAAAAAGAGAGATTCATGAACCTAATTTCTAATAGTTGTAAAAGATACATCTGTCCCTTGTATTCATGTGTTTCAACCCAGCAGAATACCCTTCAGTAATTGTGAAATTTCATTATACTTCAGTGAGAATCATCTTAGCAATTTAAAAGATCAAAAGCATCATTTGATGTTTTTATTTTATTTATCAATGGGGTTTTAGTCATGCAGTTATCTACCTACCAGCTATATTGACTGATTGCCAGACCGACTGTTTAAAATTAAGGTCTCCTTTTTTTATAACTTCAAAAAGTTTTTCCTCTGAACTTGCCATAAAAGGTGGTTCGCCACATAATCTGGAGAGATAAAAGAAAAAAATATTTTCAGTTTTTCAAATATATCTCCAATATCTTCATGTATATAGTGTATTCTTTCAGTTTAGGGCAGCACTTTTTATTCATTTGAACAGTAAATATAAAAGGAAGAATGGGGATAAGATGGGCAGAGAAGTATCAAATATATATTCCAAATTCTTAACTCTCAAACCCAGAGAAATTATATATTGCATTGCAAATATCCCTTTTTTGCAGTGATTCAACACCAGCTTAAACAGGATTCATAACCAATGGAAAATACTAGATCCAATGTGAATTCAACCTTCAGAAACATCTGGAGGAACAAGAAAAATATTTATGTTTTCCAAGCATTTAGCCAGATTATGTATGTAAGGTGTTTCAGGATGAATCAGAATGTCCCTTTGGAGTTGAGTTGGAAGTGTAGAAGAATATGGAAATAGCCTTGAAGAAGTATGAACCAATCATTATGAAAAATATAAGCACAGATTGTAAAGACAGAAAAGGAGACAGTCTTGAAGGTTGACAAAATGGATACTTACAAAATTCCCACTCTACACCTGGATACAGGGATTTAAACTGCTCGTTCAGATTCAGAACTGTTCCAGGAAATAAGGATTTAAAATATTTCCACAAAATTCTTTTTTAGGATATTTGTTTATTTAATCTGTTCAGAACTACTGGTTTCTTCTTATATTTGAATTAATATAAGTTATATGAATGATTCAGCCAGTTGGAAAGCATGCTGTAAAGCAATGGTGGCCAACCTGTTGGCTGAGCCCCACCAGTTTACCGCAAGAAATTTTTGATGGTTCACAGGAAAAACTGGAGATTATTTGAATTTTTTTGTATAGTTGGATGGTTCCTGCTCCTAAGGATGGCAGAGACAGTGAGGCACACGCGGCTGGGCTGCCTCCAGGATTCAGAATTCACTGCACTGGCAGTACCTTAAGCGCTTCTGAAGTACCTCTCAGCTGGCCAAAAGTGTACGAATTCCAAGTCCCACAGCTTGCAGCCGTCGACTTCTCTCCAGCCCTGACTTCATGAGGTAAGGGGTGCTGGTGGATAGCAGGGAGAGGGGAGCGATGTGTTAATTGTTCATGTTGCTGTTTTAAATGCCTGTAAGCCGCCCTGAGTCCTTCGGGAGAAGGGCGGGGTATAAATAAAATTATTTATTTATTTATTTATTTGTTTATTTGGGACAGGGAAGCTGGTGACTGTGGCTCGCTGCTGCAAGAAGCACGGGTGGCAGGCAGAAGTGGAGCGCCAAAGCGCAGCCAGACAAAACAACAGGCAAGAGTGGAGCGCCAGAGCACTCTCTTGGTCTCTCTGTGTGTATGTCTGTATGTCTGTCTCTCTGTCTCTGTGTGTCTGTTTCTCATTCTCTCTCTCTCTCATTCTGTTTCTGTGTGTCTCTGTCTCATTCTCTGTCTGTCTCTTTCTGTCTCTGTGTGTCTCTGTCTCATTCTCTCTCTCTCTTTCTCTGTATGTGTGTGTGTGTGTCTGTCTCTCATTCTGTGTGTGTATGTCTGTCTTCTGTCTCTTTCTGTCTCTGTCTATCTCTCTGTCTCTCTCTCTCTCATTGTGTGTGTGTGTGTCTGTCTGTCTCTCATTTTCTCTCTCTCTATCAAGCAGGAACAAATACCACACTAAAAATGTGTAATACCTAAATAAGCTTGAATTATTTTGTAATAATTAAACTAACTTTAATAATTTTGCTACAATTAAACAATCTTTAAATATTTTGTTATGATTAATAAGCATTTATGATCTTGTTATAATTAAATAAGCTTTTTAATTTTGTTATATTAAATAGGTACCTTTTATATTAAGAAAATGGAAGTTCTCTAATCATTATTTTACAAATGTATCTTTTTTAAAAAAAATCATATTAGTAGTCCGTGGTTTTTAAAAATATGAGTTTAGTGATCCCTGGAGTCCAAAAGGTTGGCGACCACTGCTGTAAAGTATGACATTATACTACTGGTTATTTAACCTAGTTTTACTGCATTATTATCATTAAAATTAAATGACCAACTGAGGGATAGCAACATTTCTGAATCAGTCACATAGATGATCCCAATCAAGTGGGAATTACAGTGTATGGAAAAATTATTACATTACATTATGCAGTCAATCCAATTTAACTCCATGATGATACTGTTGGAGTACAAAAAAAGGTAACTGAGATTAGAAATTAAAATGTTAAATGAACAAGAAAACATTTTGAGAAACATTACCAAAAACGTATAGGAAATAGATGCATTTCAGTATTCCCCAAAATGTTCCTATTTGCAAGTATTGTTGTTTTTCAGAATACTGTGAAAAAAATACTGACCAGAGATATTGTTAATTTATCCCTGTAAAACTTGTGATCCATGAGGGCATGCCAAACTCAGCCCACTAGGAACTCAATAAAAAGATAATTGTCTCCTGTTTTACTAGTCGGTGTTAAAATTGAGATGTGCCATAAATTGCAGCTACATTACAATAAAAGGCACCATAGAGACCCTATCCTACTACACAAAAGCATCCATGAAATTCAACATTTCATTGTAAAATGAATATTGTATTTGAAGGATTGGATTTTCTATGGATAACACGGTCAAACTTAGTGTAATAGAAATGCTTGTTAAGAGAAAGTATGCCATCTCTATTACTGCAATTGGTTCGGCAGCTAATACATTAATACAGATCCATTAAAACCTACAAGGCTCATCAGTTAGCAATCGCGATATCTAACATTCACTTAGCGAGAATAACTAAAAAGGCCATCTAACAATGGTAGAGTGAGCTGCTTATGAAAAATATACAAAAATTAAAGAATATTTCATGCATCTCTTAATACATCTTCTAAGTAGGATAAAAGGAATGTATATTCTATAAATTCTTACCAAGTTTGATTTTTGTATCATTTAGGAGCAATATAAAGTAACATTGTTAAAATATTACTATGATTCTACAATGCCAATCTAAAATATTTATTTGCTAATTAAAGTGTAATGTTATGAATCCTGAGCTGTGACTAAAATCAGGACAATTCGATGCTGTTTTATAAGGTCTGTGAATTGTACAGATTGCAGAAGCAGCATGGAATTCTTACTGTCCAATCAAATTACCCCAATCCAATGTATAATACATTCAGCTATGCTATATAGCCGTGCAAAAATGGCATGGCAACATTAATACAATAAACTGTGATCATAAAATTGGTACTGTCTCAGTATTAAAAAGTTTCAGAACATAGCATGATCTACAGATTTTTTAAAATGCAATAAAACTTCAGTAAAATCTGTCTGCTATGCAGAAGAACTAAATTGGAAGAATAATTATTTGGGAAGTATTGGCTTTATTGAGAAGATGTTTGTTCTTTCTACTTGAATGATCCCTGCTCAGTTGCCAATATTGATGTCTCAAAAAAGGGCAGCCTAATGAAATTCAGCAAAGAACGCCGTTATATCCCATTATTTTGCCCATCAAAGACAGTTGCTTGTTACAATTTAGATTTATTGGTATAATTCAATTTCAGTTATAAATGTAAGAACTAGAAGTATTTCTACTATTCAAGTTTACTGCATACAACATTTCTGATTTTCTTTATTCAGTTAAAATATTAGTCTTATTTATAAATAACTGAAAAAAACAGTAACCTAAGATTCCTAAAGCAGAACTGTCTATAAGTATTATAGATAATAACTTGGATTTGGTCATATAAAAAGGAGATTTATTGTAATCAATCAGATTTAAGTTAATCACAACCAATTTCAATATCTCTAAGGTTAAATAAAAATGTGATTAGTACAGTGACTATCCACTTAAAACAAAGGTAACATTTCTGGCAAATAAACTCAATTTTATAAAATGTAACCAGCACAGCACAGAAATAAAAAAACTATATGCTAATAGAGACACAGAGAGGGAAGAGATAGCTATAGAGTACACATTTTCAGCTGTGGTCCAGAGAATACTTGCTTGAGTATATTAAGAGCTGAGGTTAATAATTTATTTTAGAAAGGATTCAGCAGAGATAATTTAACCAATGAAAAAGCCAATGAAGCAAAAAATGACAAATATTGGCTTCTTTAGGAAGGATGTTTTTATTGCATATAAACTACTTACAGCATGTACATAATGACACCTATGCTCCAGACATCACATTGTTGGCTATAGTCATGTGCACTTATCACTTCTGGAGCTACCAACGAAGAAAAAATGTTAATAGAGCAAACAGATATTTTTAACTACTTAAAAGAAAGCAGTATGCATGTGATATACTTTGTTCACCCTTAAAAATGTAGCAGATGTTGATATTAATAATGTATGGCCCTAAACAATTCATGCTGATATATCCTCACTTTGATCATTTAGCTAGTCACAATTATCAAAATTCCTAATTTTGTTGCTTGGATTCTATTTGTAAATTGTGAACACTTTTCCTAAAATCTTGACTTCAAATTCTTTACAAAACCACACAAACACATTTCCACTTGGAAAACAAATACATAGATTCATACATTATTTTTAAAGTCAGAAAGGCTTCTTCCCTAGTATATAAGGGAAGATAAATACAATAGTATGAGTGAGAAATATCAGAGCAGGGGTTGGTAACCTGTTTTTGTTAAGGGCTCAACAGGGATGTTGAGACTATATAATGCACACACACACAAAAAGGAAACCATGGTGGGCATGACTAGTCTCAGAAGGAATTTTCCAAAACAAAAATGGCCTTCGATAGATGAGGTGCTAGTCTTACAAATACCCTATTAAAATTGAACAGAATTAGTTGGTTCATTTTTTAAATTCAACTTCAACCCTCATATTGTACTTGCGAGTAATATTCTAAGAACTCAAAGACTATCCTTACTCATACCAATATGGAACAATGTTAACAATTAGCAATCTCATTGAACTGAATCAAACACTGTAAGCAGATTTATGAAAATGTAATACAAATGTCTGTGCAAGTAAACATCCACTGGTGCCATAAAGCATTTTGCTTCTCTTATTGCAAACTCCTACTCTCCTCTATTTCCAACCAAAAAAGCACAGACAGACCTATCTTGTGAAAATGTTGTTTTGCCTACTACCGTGTTTCCCCGAAAATAAGACACTGTCTTATATTAATTTTTGCTCCCAAAGATGCGCTTATTTTCAGGGGATGTCTTATTTTTCCACCGAGAACTTCCTATCTGCTCCGGCTGCACTGGAGGGGAGGCCTTATTATCGGGGAGGTCTTATTTTTGGGGAATGCCTTATATTTCAGCAAGAGGCAAAACTGTAAGTAGGTCTTATTTTCAGAGGATGTCTTACATTCGGGAAACAGTATCATGTGAAGTCTGCTTACATTAACCGAGATTGTATTCAAACAAGCAGCCTCTACCAACAGTTAGCCACTTCATTCTTTCCCATGCCATATCTCAGTTCTTCTGATTCAAGGTGTCCCAAGGATGGAAAAGAAGGGGGGGAAAGGAATAGGAAAGCCTCTGTAAAAGCATGTTCTGAATGTTAATATCAGAAGCAAACTTCTGTTCTCAGCAGCCCCTTTTAACTTTTTTATTTCCATTCTAAAAAGCCTACGCAGTCCTGTTTGAAGAAACTCTGTTGGTAAAATATACCTAACAATAATTGCATAGTTTCAAACTTATATCATAATAATGTACCAGTAAGCCATGAGCACAGCAATGATTGTATATGTATAAATTAATAGCATCCAGCATGTTTCTACATATTTATTGATAGTTATAAAACTTTAATTCATTATAATACTATTTAATCAGTTCTGATTTAATGGAAAATATAATATAAAGTACTGGACGTACCCATATAAATAGGAGTCCCACAGGTAGACTGGAACATACTTTCACTTCCTCCTGTCTTTTGAACAGCTAAACCAAAATCAGTTACCTATAAGAAACATAACTGTTTTCTCTCTTATATATGTAACATAACCTTTTATTCCTCTTAAGAGTTCAATATTCAGAGCAAAACCACTTTCTGACAGATTTTTAAAAATCTCAAATGATTTCCCATAATAATTCACATTAAGCAGAAACTCTGCATCAAGGTTTCCATAAATATTCCCAATTTGTTTGAAAATTGTATTAGCATTTGTGCATACATAAAAGCAAGGTGGTATTCAAGAGAAACAGCCAGAAAAACCATATGCTGCTACAGGACTTATATTAAC
>JANHFO010005195.1:62241-78580 GCA_032468095.1 Pareas carinatus
AACTACATTAGCATTTGTGCATACATAAAAGTAAGGTGGGTATTCAAGAGAAATAGCCAGGAAAAGCAAATGCTGCTACATTACATGGTGTTTAAGGATCCAAATGCAGCATGTGATATAGAGGATACTAATATTGACTAGAAGCTAATATAGAAATAAAAGACATTTAGAAACTAAATGAATATTTCAGCTTGGGGGAATTTCATACATTTTATTTGTACACCTTCTATAAACAAATAAACAAGAAGGAAATAACAAGGAGGCTGGAGAATATTTTCCTTCAGCAGATCTAAGTACTCAATTGCTTTGAGAGGGCTACCAAATTAGTATTCATTTTCTGTATGTTTGATTTCATTCATAATGGACAGAATGAAATCAACAGTGTCAATCATGTGTCAGCTGTGTTCCTGCCAATCATGGTTTTTGCAGTAGATAAGTATTAGTCCATTCCATCTAGCTGATCTCAAAAAAGCTAAGCAAAGGCAAACTTGGTGAGGGCTTGAATGAGAGATCACCAGAAAATCCCATCTATAAAAGAGACTGGGAGGTCAAAAAATATCCAGGAAAAAAGAAATGATAGCCAAATCTGTATTATTGTCAAGAAAATAACAAGGACATCCATGAAGCCACTGGAAATCATTACATAATGGAAACTAAAGCAACCTAGCAAGGGAACTGCTGCTTTTATTACTGCAAATCATGTCCTCATCTTTCCAGGGAAGTACTATTGTTTCGGTTTTCCTTTTTCCCCTTAGGGATATTATATGGCAAAAAAAATATATCTATTCATTGCTTGGTATCATTCCCCTTGAAAAGTGCTATTGCGTGGGTTGAGACAGAAAGGAGAAGAGGGAAGTAGGTTTGTCCAATTTCCTTTTTTCCCCTCTTCCTGTCTCAGTGCCTGGCTAAGGTAGCCTGTGGTCCCTGCATCCCAGTACATAGAGCTTTTTTCTGCAGTGGCTTTTCGTAAAGCTTTGAAGACCTGGCTTTTTCGGCAGGCTTGAGGTTATTGATCTCACGAGATCTAAGCATGAATGGTGTACGATTGTGTCTTTCTGTTTATTTAATAGTTATTTCTTATCTGTAATTTAAGTCTATTTTTTGTTTTGTTATCTATGCAATTTTTTTATATTGTTTATTGTAAGCCGCCCTGAGTCTATGGAGAGGGACGGCATATAAATACGAATAAATAAATAATAAATAAATCTGCAGGAAGCATTGGCCTCAGGAACGATGTATCTTGACAAGAAGAAGGCTGGATAATTGTGCCTACAACGTGGTGTATTCGGCTACTGTTGAATTATGAATAGGATTATGCCAAAGTGCTATGCAATAGAAAAAAAATCAACATAGAAGAACTAACTTTGCCTGCATATCTTTGAAAATCTCAGCTACATGAGTTACATGACTGTGTCTTTAGGCATTGATGCTTTGTCTGTAGCACTGTTTCTTCTAAAACGTTTTTGTCAGAACTGCCCAGGAAAACTGATGTCAAAAGAGCACAGCAAGGCCGTGCAGTCTTAGCACATAGTCAAAACTGTGTTGGAACAGGAGAACAACAACAGTCTGCCTTAGCACACAAACACGCCTCTCTTCAAAACCAAGAATGAGCATACATTTCTCTCCAGAAATGCAAGGAGGAGGATATGCGGAATCAAAAGGCATGAAGAGAAGCATGAATGAGTCCTAAGAGAAACCTTGACTCATGCAGAACACTCGTGGAGATAAAATATACTTGATCATAATATGTGGTGTTATTTCCCATAAAATGTACCTTAATATTAGATATCATTATAGACATTTTATTAAATCTGCCCAGTCGTTTTAAAGCAACTATAAAAATAGTAAGCATTTAGTAATTATATTTATTAAAAGCCAATTATTTCTTTATAAATAAATTAGTGTAAGTTCTTGAGTCGGTTAATGCATTTTGGCAGTAAATATTCATCTGAAGTTCATAAAGTTAAAAGTCGGTGGGATGTAAAAACTATAATTTTCAAAATTATTAAAATGTTTAAAATAGATTGCCAATATGCATTATTCATGCAAATCATGGCTCTCCAGGCTTACATCTGCTAACAGTTTAAAACCCTATCCAAAAAGAGAACAAAAAAGAATAAAGTATACTTTGAAAAACATTTCTTTACATATAACTATACTGTTCTTTGTTCAATAAGTTTTTCACCAGTGGCACTTGACTCCTACATTCTTGTCATTTCCTGCTATGTCAGAGCCCAATTTTCTGGTTTGATTATACCATTACACTTCAGTTTAAAAGCTACTAATAGGCATTTACTAGGAAAAGTGACTTTTGATACCTGCATCTGAAAAAAACAAAACAAAACAAAAAGTAGTGTATAAAGTGAAGTGTTGCAATTTCTTACCTTTATGTTTAATTTCATTTCATTTTGTTCATCAATGTCACTGCTTTTAACTAAAATGTTTTCCAATTTCAAATCTCTATGAACTATATCTGTCAAGATAGAGAATAAAAAGTAAAAGTGTTATTTATCAAATGCATTGAAAAATATTCTGACAGAAATATTTAAAAATCCTTTTGACTAAGTAATTTATGTGCATTTCATTTTAGATTAATGCATGCAAGCTGACACTGTATTCTCTCTTTTTTTTTAAAGGACAGCGTATGTACATGCCAAACCTCGGTCAAACTTAGATCTATTCTTCGAATAAAACGAAAGAGAAGCCTGCATAGATTTTATTACATTAAAGAATACAACACATCACATGAATATTTTAAAAGCACTAATGTATAAAATTAGTATTTTCAAATGAAAATACTCAGTTTGCTTTCTATGTTCAGAAACACAAAACATTAAAAAAGTTCAGGTGAGCACTTATGTCTTATTCAGTTCTCTCTCACCACCATTACTGTTTTACTTCTATTCATAGCTGAACCACAAACTGCCCATTTTCTGTTTTCTATCATTTGCTTAGGGTTTTTTTTCCTTTTAAAAAATTTGTAATGAATCTCACAATAGTATTTTGTCACATATACATGTCTGAGCATCCTGATGGAAAAAAATAGGAGGCCCTGACCTTGTCCAAAACATTGCTTTGTCTCTTCAACCTCTCTCTAACAGCCCACTCCCACCTCCGCATATCTTAAAAGACTAAAGGGAGAATGAATGAATGACCAAATGCTGAAGATGAAGCGCAAATCCTCTGTACTGGATCACTCAAAAAGAAGTTCATGTGATCATTCAGCAGAATCCATAAGTAAAAGGTTCTAATTCTATATATTTCTAACCCAAGACGTTGGAGGAAAGCTTTGTGATAGGACCCAAGGAAGGTATGAATCCTATTGTTCTAAAAATACTGAAGAATAAAGCATTCCTGTATGGATCAAATAAGAATTATCATTATCTTATCAACTGTGCATTCAAAACTGAAGTGAACAAATCAGGAGATAATCATAGAAAGATATATCTCTCCTCAAGACCCTTCTCTCTCTAAAACTTATCTTTCTAAATCTCTTAATCAAGATTACTGAAAGCCATACACAAATACTTACATTGATCACTGTTAAGTTTAAAAAGAATCAGAATCCATATTAATTTTTGCCCAAATTCTCATTGATAAAAAATGAAAAGCCCAAACTCGATTAAGCATGCTGTGAAATGGATCCAAATATTTCTAGAAATAGCACCTTTAATGCTAACCTCACTGGTATTTGTGCATCAGTTTGTAATGCCACTATACAAGGAAAGGATATTTTGTCAAATTTTGTTAAATGTTTTATACAACATTAAAATGAACTGGCTGAAAGACAAAAGCACATGTAAGACATTCTATGTTTTATTCTTGTATGGGTTTTTTTTTACTTTCCAGTAGCAGTTCTTGTTACACTGTAGATCTTTTCTAAAACTCTAATCCAGGAGGTGATGAAATGGAGGGATTATTTTGAAAAAGAGGCACCTCGTTCATCTGCTTATTGGACAACTTTCTGGACTAGAGCTTTTCTCCACAGAAATGATAAGAAAATAATGATTCTTAGAAATATTCTATTTCCTTGCTACCTTTGAAAAACTACTTATTAACTTACCTATTATACTAAAAATATAATTAGAAAAATGATTTTCAGCTAAAAGTACAATGATAATAGGAAAATTGCAATTTCTAGATAGAGTACAAAATGAACATTCTCACCTTTCTTGTGAAGATAGGCAATTGCTGATGCAAGACTTTGGATTATATGCCGAGTCTCATTCTCTGTAAATTGACCTTTTCTTTGAAGAATCTCTTTAATTTCTCCATCTTCGCATAACTCCATTACGAGATATACTCGCTGACATTAATAAAGAATATATCAATGTCTTTCTGTCTGTGTACCAACCACCACCTTAGCTTACACAGAATATTGAACTGAAGAACTAATGTGGGAGTAACTTTAATAGATATTTTTTTCCAAGTAATTATTCCGCATGTTCCAAAACACTTGATGGCACCAGATTTAACATTGAAACTTCAATATCAGTGAGGGCTTTCACCGAATACTTAGAATGTTAGTGGTCTTTTGGGCTCACCGATGACTCTAGATCGAGAAGTACTGTACCTGAAGAAGCAGGTCTACAGCTTGGTTGTACTACAATAGGTGTACAATAGGTACAGCTTAGATAAACTACAATAGATGTTCCAGCTGAAGCTAGGCAACCCCCCCTTCCCATCACCATGATATCCATGTGCTGCACATGGATATCATGGCGATGGAGAGAAGGGTTGTCTAGCTTTAGCTAGTACATCTATTGTAGCTGGATCTACAGTGAAAGCTACAGTGGCTCATGCTAGCATCACCACTTTTTCAGACTATAGCAAGGCGGTCCATGTGTGACTGCCTTTAAAAACTTCAGTAAACTGATTTGGCTTGGTGGAAGCTCAGACGTGATAATGTGATATTATATATTTCAGGTTCTACATTGGTTGCACACTAGCTTTCAAGTGCAATTTAAAGCACTGGTGCTAACACTTATGGTTTGGTTTCAGGTTATTTATTGAAATGCATCTCCTCACTGGAATTTGCAATTGTGTCAGGAGAGGCAACATCGTTCCCAGTTTTCAGGAAGTCAAGAGGGAAGGCATGTTTTATAGTGGCAGCGCTGGTATTTTGAATGACTTGAAAAGACAAGGTGGTAGTCACAGTAGCTTTATTTTTTTACAGAAGAATGGGGTTTCAGTTACCTAGCTGCAACTGCCATCTCACCATTTTTAACTACCACCACCTAACAGTTATCAGTGGAACCAATATTAGAATAATATTTATTTATTTATTTTCATATTTATATATAAAAATCCGACATTCATTCAGTCTGAATTGGCAGGAAAAAAACCAAATGCATTTCAAAATATGCAAGCTTATCTTGCATCTGTTCAGAAAAAAAGATATCTGAATGCAGCAAACTTGAAACAAAGAGAGAGACAAATGCATAGCATTAAATAATAGAGAAGAAAGTTTTTATCCAAACCATAAGAACGTGGTTAGGGAAGGCTTAACGTTATTTTTAAGAATTCAGGAGCAAATCAAGAATAACATGCCTAACTGTCATCATTATATCTTGTTTTCTGCATAATGTTAATTGAACCCTAGCAGTTACACTTATGAAATCTTACCTTTGGTGTTTCAAACACTTCTTCAAGATGTATTATATGCTCATGGTTAACTCTTTTCAGAATGCTTACTTCTCGTTCAAGAAGCTTTACAGCAGAACTCCCAGCCTTAATGTGAGAAAAATAATTTTATTTATTTATCTACTTACAAACAGTACCAAATTTGATTATTTTTTTGTTAGTCCTTTTAATTTATTTTAATTTATTTATTTATTTGTATCCTATATTTACTATTTTTACAAATAACTCAAGGCGGTGAACATATCCAAGATGCATTTTTATTAGAAGAAACCTGAAATTGAGATCAGACACTGCAAGAGCCTCAGCAAGAAGCAACATAGTCAAGTTTTGTGCTACTGAATATTTGGTTGGGGCAACAAAATACAAAAATACAAAAATCACCCAAATACCTATTTCATGCCATTACATTTTGTAATGGAAGGAAAGAGAAGAGGAAAGAGAAAAGAATGATGGATAGAGTCAGCTAAACTGGTGGTGAGTGCATGGTTCGAATACCTGAATGACCGAGTTAGAGACACATCATGAGGAATAAAATATATTTGGTAACAGTCAACAGTCAAACAATATTTTGTGAACTTCTTTGATTTGAAATTATTTTCTCAGTCTAATTTCTAAAGCTACCAGGTCATTTGTCACACTTCACACGAGGGAGAGCAGGAAATCATGCACTCCAAATGTTCAAACCATGATTTAGAAATTGTCTGACTTGGCAGGTGGCTTCTGGACAAAACTAAGCAAATAAAATTTGCCTATAACAGTACGCAAAAGGCAAAGCCTATATATATAGGTGTTGGCTTTAAGGCAGAGGTCTCCAATCTTGGTCCCTTTAAGGCTTGTGAATTCAATTCCCAGAATTCTGGAAGTTGAAGTCCACAAGCCTTAAAGGGACCAAGGTTGGAGACCTCTGCTTTAAGGTATAAATTTTAGCATTTTTCACCTGCCATACTGAGTCAATAGACATTTTTACCATTCTTATGATAGTCCTTTGGACTATTTGGTCTTTGTTGACATAACAGTTTGTTCTGGCAGTTTGCTCTGGCTACTGACGTTTTGCTATCACGCTCATTCTTTAGACCATCTGTTTGTAGCAAATACACAAACACAAAAATATTTATAGCAGACACACTGATAATATATGCATATGTATTCCTTAGAAATTCAATGTTTTTGTCTTGTCCCTATTTTTTTAAAGTCTGGATCTCTTAGCTATCTGTATAAAGACACACACCTGGAGTTTGTTTGCATGTTTATGTGATTTATAAAGTTACCCATCTTACAAAAGTGACTTTGGACAGTTCACAAATATTAAATCACAGAAAAAGTACTATACATAACTCTTCGGCTTCCAAGAACAAACAAGTTGGAAAATCAGAACCGATACAGTGGGTCGGTTGTTTCTACTCTTTCTTTTAAGTAGGATTAAAGTTAGAGTTGCTTTTTCTATCTATAAATATGGCATTATCACCTTCTCACCTTAGCTAAAGTTGCTACTATAATCTCTTTTGTCTGATCTTGTTCCCCATACCACTTGATCAGTGTTAACCACCGAATGCATCATTTTCAAAGGAACTCTCTGATTAGAAACAGATTCATTTACAGCCACTCCTTAAGTTATTGGAAGACTTATGAACATCAATGTTTACATATATAGGAATCTAAACTACCCAACATTTCCTTACCAGGTAATGGGTACAGAAAGTGTTTGGTGGGATCAGTATCCTTAACTGCAACTGCTTCTCATCACATAAGGGGATGCCTACCTCATGGCTAGTCCCTGCTACTTCTGGCCTGTGTGGCCAGGCACCTTCAGCAGGCAGGGCTGCCTGCCCCATGATAGATACCAGAAAGCTTTCTCCTTCTTAAGTACATTGCATTTCTTTACACATAGAAAACTATAGCATTAAATCAGAACTCACATCATTCAGGAAGTACTTTACCTCTATATATTAGTGAAATCTTCCTGCCTACTCACTATTAATGATACCAAGTAGAAAAGGTGAGAGGGGCCATTTTTTCTCTCAATGGCTCTTATTGATATTTTAAATATTATAATTAAAGAAATCAATTCTTTAAGTCAAAGTCAATTATTCAGTCAAAAATAACTATTGTTTTTCCTACCTTTATAAAAGCTCTATAAATTTATAGAAGCCTTTCCAAGGGTCTGTAATTGGTTTTTAGAATTATATGTATGCTAAAAGCTCCTCTAAATCATCCAGCTCAAAAAAAACCCACCTATATTTACAAATTGAGGTCCCTAAAGTTAATTAAATTTTATTCATATCCATTTACTTGTTCCCATGTTCATTTTTGCCAGAACAACAGCAAAGAACATATTTGATTCAGCTTTTTAAAGTCACATCTATATACGTTGGGTAATACGGTTAGCATCTATGATATGTTAACTTTGCAACTGCCAATTTTCATTACAATTCTTTAAATCATTAAAGCTCATTACTCACATTTTTGATCTTCCTTTGAAAGCCCTCAACTCCATTTTTATAACATATCATATCATTTTTTAAACATGGTATTGCTTCTTAGTGATACCTGCTGGTTCATGTTTAAGGATTTAATCTCATATGCCCTACTCAATCTGCTTTGAAAAGGCTTAACTTAATTTAATATGAGTAAAACATACAAATTTCATAATTTGATCATTACATATTTGATATTGCCAATATCATTAAAAAATTTAAAAGCAGATTTTTATCATAACATTTATTGAAATGACCTACCTTGATTTGTACAATATACTAGGCTGCATTGTAAACCTTTTTATTTCATTTTGCATACCTGCAGTCCCATAATTACAATCAAAATAAATTAACATTATTATATCTCCCATAAAAAAGTTAAAGAAATAATAAGTGCACAATAATCAATATATTTCCCAACTACAGTAGAAAATTGAGGTTCATAATTATAGTATGGTTATTGAAATTAAACGTTAAAATAAGGCAATCTTTGCCAAGAATGTGAGAAACTCTAAGTCTACTACAAATACCTACCTTTTCACGGTTTACTTTCTTCATTGCCCACTTTACGCCTGTCTCTTTGTGTGTTACTTCAATCACTACACCAAAGCTGCCCTGTCCTAATTTCCTTCCAAAAGCATAAATTTGCTGAAGAAATACAGAATTTGTAAAGAAATCAATAAGAGGACAAAGTACAGAAGAAAGATATTTAGAAGTTAGTTTCAAGAAATCACCAAATGTATATTAGGGAGATGATAAATATGCACAATTACATTTGGATGATGTTTTATGCATTAAGAAAAACAAAGTGCAAGGCAATGGAAGGGACAACAGAATTGAATGAATTAAAAAAAAAAAATTAGAATTCCTCATTTTTTGCAATGCTTACTTGTTTCCAATTTAATGCTTGCAGTGTTTAAGGTAATGCATTCTTATATATATTCCTTTAAATCTAATGCCATTTTTGTTACCTGGTTATTTTTCTTTTAAAAATTGATATAAATACAGGGGGTTTTTTTTACTCCCAACTTCGCTGTACAAATGGCCTGGGCTTGCATTTTTTATCCAGAAATATTTAGTGGGCTGACCTTTAGCCCCAGCTAAGAGCATTATGGGACAGAAGTAATACAAAAAATGCAAAGCAACCAATTAGAAAAAAATCAGACTTTGCGATAACAAACAGCATTGCTAGAAAATAAAATTCCATCATCAAAGATGTTTCCACACTCCTTTGTACTTTGATTCAGGTAGTCTAGGGACACAGATTAACCCCTAGGTGGTTTCAACTATTCTCAAAGTGTTAATGACTGGTTAACTGAAAAAAGTACAAATCTTTCCTTCATTACCAGTTAGTTAAAACTGAAGAAACTTCTCAAGAAAAATGAAACAATTCTAGTTGCTGTTTGAAAAAAAGAACCTTTGGGACAAGCATGACCTGGATGACTGAGAATCTCCATAGATGTTGCTAACTAGAACAAGTTTTGCTGTTGGAAGAGTTCTGTTAACTACCCAGATCATTTTCTTTCACTCCAATCTAATCTAATAGAATTGGTCATGGAGAACCCTGATTTTTTTAAAAAATTCTTTCCCAAGAGGTACTGCACAGCACACTCATAGTGAAAATGCCTCCCTTTTGTTAAGCAGTCTCAATTGCTTTAGTTTTTAAGCATTCACGGAAATTATCATTCCAGGTATACTCTTTGGCATAACAACTTTCTGAAATGCTGGACTTCCAGATCAATACTCTTCTTCATGTAAAGCTCCTTCAAGTTATGTTCGCTCTTCATAATCAGTTCGTGGTTTTTTTCTGCAAAACTCAGTTGTTCAGCATTCTGAATTCCAGCTCAATGGCTACTTGTACAACCTTAGGGGTTTTTTTTAAGATTTTTTAATCCTGCCTTTACCATTTTTATAAATAAGTCAAGGTGGTGAACATACATAATACTCCTTCCTCCTATTTTCCTCCACAACAAAAACTCTGTAAGGTGAATTGTGCTGAAAGCAGAGGACTGGTCCAAAATCATCCATCTGGCTTTAATGCTTAAGGTAGGACTCTAGAACTCACAGATTCCCCGAGTTCTACATTGGTGCCATGCTAACTTGACCAAACTGGCTCTTTGACAAAAGTTTGTCCTCCTCATCTGGTTTTCAGAAAGTGTCTTTTAGAAAGGCTAGGCTTTTTCACCCAGTATCATTTTTCTTTTCCCTGTTTTTGAAATTATAATCGCTTCATTCTCCCTTAAAGCTAACATGGTATATCAGAAATGCAGTCCCAAAATTAATCCTTTATCTTCCTGGGATACCTGCAACAATAAGCTCTAATTTTGTGTAAAAGAGTTGTGTGTGTTGAAACACACTAAAAATAAAACTTGCTTTTGTTGTCTCCTATATGGTCAGCTCTGTTATCTGGAATAAATTATCCAAATTACTCACAGCTAGTACCCTTGTGTTTGAATAAAACATGCTGATTTAAGCCAGTTTTGATAAACAGAGCAGCATGTCTTTTGAATCATAACTGCAATGAGAGGGGAAAATCCCTAGAATAATTTTTTTAGCCATAGTCATCTGATCTTTTGTGCGCTAGGTTGATATAATTTCTATGAGCATAAAGAAATAGTCTACACAAATATTTTGAAAATGTGCTTTAAATAGGGTAATGTAAGCTAGTCCAAAATCCATTTCATTTTGTTTAATTCTGAAACTGATGATTTTTGGAGAATTCGATAATTTGCTCATGACTTTAGGTATTTCCGTATTATGGTCTTAAACTTTTTCAAACCTACTAAATCCTAAACCATTATCTCTTTATCATATCATACTTAAAAGTTACGACAACATTTCACAAGGAGACTGAATTACAAACCTGAATAGCTGCTCCATCATCTATTCGTGTATGTGGGATTTTGCATTCCGCAATATTGCTACGAATGCCTGGGGTAACGAGCATTTTTCTGTGAGAGTCTGTTAAGTCTGCCTTTGACATCTTTAGGAACATAAAAAGAAAAGCATGAAATTAAAACATAAGCCATTGTTTAAAGACTATATACTGTTTGAAATAGCTTCCAGCATATGAGATACATTTTGTGTAACTTATTACAAGTAAAGAAAATATATGAACTGGGACAGGAACTAGAAAAGACATACTTAGTGGGCTTAAAAGAACACATCAGCATAAATCTATTTTATGTAATAGAGAAAATATTATTGCAACATGTTATATCAAAACTGAGCTTTTCCCTCCATAACAGATACCTTTTGATCAATTTAACTGTGGAAATTTAAATTCATTAACATTTGGTCAAATGATTATGTTCTGTTTCAATTAATGGTTAAAACTGAGATATACTCAAAATCAACAGAATCCAGGATTGATTCAATCTGATTCAGATGTATCCAGCAAAGGTCCACATCGCAGCAATGTCCCTCCAAAGGATCTGACTTCTTCTGAGGATGCATACATGTGTATTTTACAGATTCACAGAGACCCAGAAAAAGTTTATTTGCAAAAAAAATATATGATACAATGAGTTTTTGGGGAGAGATATAAGAAGAATGCAAAACATATCTTCAAAGCAAAGATGAAGAAGGGCAAGGGACAGCTTTGTTATTTCAATTTCTATATTGTACCGGGCTCTCCAGCTGTGGCACTGTTTATCTTTGTTTTCTAAAACTTGAATATTAAAACAGATTGGTTGTTCTTGGAGAAATTTAAGATAGTATGATATTTGCTGTTTATTTGGAAAATGTGATACTATATGTCCAAGACTTCAGTCTCTTCCACTGTTTGCTGAACATCCATTCACATACCCAGCTGCAATTTTTGTGACTTTGATAACAACTTCCTTTTTAAAAAAATTAAATTGCTTTTTATTCATCATTACTTTGTAAATTCGCCCCTCCCTCCATTTTTTCTGAAATAATAGTTTTATGCTGTAGGACATGTCTCTTATGTTTCCACTTTCATACTTTCCAAAATGGGTAAAGAGGAAGCAAAATGAAGGGGGGTGTAACAGAGCAATTTTCTTGAGAATATTTATATAAAGGATAGAAATTAAGGAGAGAATATTTTTTTTTTGGAAACCCTCAATTGTTATTTTCGTAGTTACATTAGTTTCTCTAAACTTAAAATCTACAAACTAGCAAACATGAGCCCATCAGAGGTTTCACTTTTGTTATTTGCGTCATCCAATTCTGTCAAGAAATAAATTTATTTAATAAGAGAATTGCTACAAATATTTTGATATGCGACATGATGAAATGCTTTGTGACATGATGATTGTACTTCATAACAGGATGACATGATGAATATACTTTATGATAATAAATGCACCTAATACGTACACGATATGATGAATGTTCTTTATAATAATGAATGTATCGTAGAATTGTAACAATTGTTTATCAATTATAGCCTTATGATTGTAACCACAGTTTGCCAATTGTAGTCTGTATGTAAGTATTGAGCATTAACACGGGAGAAAAATTCCTTGTGTGTCCAGACACAATTGGCCAAATAAATAAATTCCATTCTATCTATTCTAAATAATTCTCTAACAAAACATCTGCAGCTGTTTGTATACACTTGGGCAGGATTATATCCCTAACAAATTACTTCCATTCCTGTAAACTAAATTATGTCAAATAGAAATGAATACAAAAATGTTTACCAAGTTCCTATTATAATCAATGGGAGTTTTGGTTCTCAACTGAATGATTAAATTCAAAAAACCATACTGCTTTCTGAATCACTGTTCAGAATTAAGCTGAATCTTATTCCTGAATCACTGCTCAGAATTAAACTGAATTAAGCTGAATCTTATTACGCTGCTCATTCCTATTGAAAATGAAAATTTCTTTTTTCTTTTCTTTTCTGGAAAACATTACCTAAAATCTGAGTCCTAAAGTATGCTCGGGTCTGGAACATGCCTGCACAATCTCTGAATCCTGAAGCAGGCCTACATCATCTTATGTTCTCCAGAAAAAGTCCTAATTTAACTATCAGGCAGACGAGTTATGTTCCTTAAGAATCATAGTCCAATGGCATAGCATATGCTCCACAAGCATATATACATAATCACCTATACAAGTTCAGAATATGAAGTCTAATGACTAATTTTAACATGCCTTCTAAAATGAAGCTGAATTATGTATGAGGAACTCAACTTAAAAAGTCTACACTCAATTTTACAATTGAGCCTATGCTTTAAGATTGCAGATTTGGAGTAGCTTGAATAAAAAGCAACACATAATTTCAATTATAACAAACATGAGGTTCTAAAAACATTCCTGACTGATGCAGTGCATAGTTTAAAACCCTTTGAGTGCAAAATTCAAAGAGGAAATATACAGCCCAAAAGGAAAAACGACCCGCTCAGAAGAATACAGTAGCAGACTCACCTGTAGGTAAGCTAATACAAATTAAAAGGAAATGACACTGTGTATTTACTTATAGGTTACTCAATTTAAAAGCATCAAATTCAAGTAGATTAATAGATACCACTTCAATGGGAAGGTAACAGCATTCCATGCAGCTTTGTGGTATAGCCATGTTGGCTACATGACCAAGGAAAATGTTTTCCTCCAAGAAATGGAGATCAGCACTGTGCCCTATATTTGGACACGACTGACAGGGAAACCTTTATCTTTTTACTAATTGCCATCCTGAAATATAGAATTCAGAGCTGAATGTTTGGTACCTTAGTGCAGGACAAGAAATCTTGAGGGTCAGGGGTTAGTCTCCTGAACACTCAAAAGGCCATTAGATACCACGTTGATATCACTGTGAAGAATAAGGCCAACATTATTTGGTCTGTTGTTAATTTCTGGTGACTTTCAAGACTGTAACTAGCTCACATTTCATCCACAAAAACTCTGTTAAGTATCCCAATGTTAACTTCAGGATATGGGGACAGGGCATATGATGAGGGTTGCCAGATATCTGAAGAAGCAAAAGAGTATGTGGACAATTGAAAAGCAGTACACATTTTTTTGGGGGGGGGACTAGGACACAACATTTAGCTTTCTTGGCAACCTCAACAAAAATACAGCAAAAAAATTGCAAAAAAATATACCTGTATATGAAATATAATTTCTAGCATCAGAAATTAGTTTTCCAACAGATCCTTATTTTCAAGAATATATACTACAGAATAAGCAGTGAAACACTTTTCAAATTTCACCATAAAAATATATGATGAGTCGTGTGATCTACAGATTACAGTGATCATAGATTTGAAGGGGCTAGATTGAACCCAATTACTGAAATCAGAAGATAAGTAATCTAAATCTATACTGTCAAAATTTGAATGATTCTGTTGTGAAAACTGTCTTTAAAAAAAACAAGGTACTCAAAAAGTCAGGCACTATTTGATTTTAAGGCTATGCCTGCTGCATTGATGACATGAAGACACATCTTCCTTTTCTCAGTCATCCAGTAACTCTTCATATGATTCAGAAATTTTCCATTCCTATCATATTGTTTGAATGTTATTTTCTATCTCAGATATTGATATTCAAGGCATGTTCAAATATGATTTATATGATTGTATAAAGCTTTTTCTCTTCATTTTAACAGAGCCTCTTTAAAGGAACTAATTTATAGGAAGAAATAAATTACTCTTTTTTCTGAAATTTTTGCCTTAACTCTATTCTTAAATGTACACTTCTAACAATATTATGATAGGGGAAAAATACAACTGTACCAGCCAGAAAGGGGGGGGGGAACCTGACTATACTGGGTTAAAATGAAATAAAAACTCTTTTAATTTTTTCTTGATCTTGGAAAAAAGAGAAGCCTCTTATAAAAAGTCATTCGCTACTTATTTCAAAATATTTGCATTTCATCCTTTACTAAAGTAATTGTATAGCACCATTCTACCCTAGTAACAGCAGCTATAAATACAAAATTAGTTTATAGCAATGCATTAAAATATATAATTAATTCATATGTTTTAAATCATATATAATTAAACCATATATCATTTAAATATAGAATTAATTCATAAAATTAATATGAGAAAACAATTAAAAATACAGAGAAGATTAAGGTATCTCTCAAATTTAAATGCCTAGAAAAAAATAGCCTACTCCAAATCTGGATAACCTATTCCATTGCCTACATAGGTAACCTATTCCATTGCCTACATAGGCTGAAATAATATGAAAGATGTTGGAGAATACAATATCTAACATAAGATGTGATTAAACAGAAATTCATTGGTGTCACTTTCAAGAACCAATTCTGTACACAGAATCATTATACTTGCATGCTCTTTGTACCAATTTTAGAACCTATTCAACAAGTTACCAGGATCAATTACATCCTTCTCTGAAGGAGATTACAGAGAATCAATAGAATTCCACTCTCTGGTCTCTTTTCCTCTGACTGGAGATGTCATCTATTCAGGCCTTCTGTAATATTTTTGCCAAAATGGAACATTTAAATTGGGAAAGTGGATCCCAAAAGGGTTATCGTAAAGTAATCTACTAATTATTTCCTTCACTTACTTGCTTCCTATCTTACAACTAGGGATATAAATACAGAGGATTCTATATAAATAAGCAAGGGGAAAGGAAATCAATGCTTTAAAATGGTTGCAAATGTATTTGTAATAAATATGTTCTGTCTTGATTAAACTCAGAACATAATACATTCCCAAAAGTAAATCCTTTGGTTAGTTATTTTCCGCATAGGAATAACCTACACCTGAAAGATCCATTTGTTGATGATGAATGTTAGAAACTTCACTCTGACCTATGGTGACATTAACAAAATATTAAAAGAATTTTTCCAGAACCTGGATCACCATCTGAATACATGAAGTCAGACCCAGTCGGAAGAGAGAAAAGATAAGGTAAGGGAAACAGAATAGCCTGCAGAGAGTCAGTCCCCAGTTATTATTATCATGATAAATGAAGCACTCATTTGGAGAATAGTAAAGAGACAGCTAAATATTAAGCTAGTAGCTAAGATTTTGCCTATTTAGAAAGGAATGAGACGTTACAGTGGTCATAAGATTTCATAAGAGAAAGAATATGATGATTTAGTCTACAAAGTAGTCAAGCAATTGATATATGATGCAAGATCCATAACTTGATTTCTCAGCACTCAAACATGTGTATAAAACCCATCCCCATTTCAAAATGATAGGAAGCTCCATCCAAGATTTGTCCAGGATATATTTTTTGGGAAAAATCGCTATTTCACAGGGCAAAGGCTATGA
>JANHFO010005196.1:5202-22472 GCA_032468095.1 Pareas carinatus
TACTACTACTACTACTACTACTACTACTACTACTACTACTACTACTACTACTACTACTACTACTACTACTACTAATACTAATAATAATAATAATAATAATAATAATAATAATAATAATAATAATACCAAAATATCTGAAAAGCACTTTGATACAATGGGAATGGATAGAATCTGAACTTGCATTAATTTAAATAGCTTGGTCCAGTGGTTAGGATCAGGCTAGAAACTAGAAGACCATAAGTTTTAATTCTGCCTTAGCCATAAAAGCCTTCTAGGTGATCTTGGGCCGGTCATTTTCATTTAGCCAAATTCACCTCACAGAGTAGTTATTGTGAGAAAAATAGGAGGAGGAAGTCATATTAAATATGTTTGCCACCTTGAGTTGATGGAATATTAATAAAATAAACACATACAATTCATTATAATGATATTTTAGCTATCCTAGGTCTTTGGGAAGTATCCAATAGTACCAAATCCAGGTCAAATGCAGTTGGGTGGATTTTGTGCAAATAACAATGTCATAATGTCACGTATAACACAAGTGTTGCTACAAGTCTGTACTATCTAAAATAAATTTCCAACAATGATCATTCGCCACAATTAGAATGAAATAATTTGGGACTCATCCACTATGAAGCCTTGTCATATCTACATACAGCTGGAATGAAGTATCTTGACATCAAAATCTCAATCAAACCTTGTGCAAGGTATCTTCATGTATCACCTGTGGATCATGGCACGTTGACCCTAGACTTAAGAAACCATTTTGAATTCTCACCTGTTCTTTCAACTGATTGACTTTATCTTGGAGAAGCTGTTTCACAAGCCTCAATTGTTGCTCAACATCCACCATACGTTTCTCCATAGTCTGTAGTAGCTGCTCATATCCACCCTGTAATGGAGCATGTGTGCATGAAATCAAAATTAAAATACTCCGAAGATCTTGGTGATTGGCTGATTTTTTTGTTTTTTGTTTGCAACATAAGCTTTATAGGGGAGAAAATCTTTTTGAAAGCAAGAGACTGAGAAATAGTTGGGTTATTTGTACAGATAAAAGCAATATTCTGAAAGCAAAGCAAGCCATAAACTGCACACAAAGACACAAACCTCTTATGTACATGTGATTCTCTATTTCAGATTTGCTTAGTTGTTTATTAGTTTTGTTACAATAAAAAAAACTCTTGGCATTTTACAAAATCGCTGTATATTAAAATGTCTACAATATAATATTAATGGGGAAAGCCCTATACATAGAATATAAATACCATACAAAAATTTATTAAAAACAATGTTTAAAATAAAAGTAAGCAGATGGTAGCAATCACTGCATTGATGTAGCTTTCCCCAGGACAGGAATGTTAAATACTGGGCAATACGATAGTTATTGAATATATTCAGATCCAGGAAAAGTGTTTAAAGAGGGGACTCCAACCTTGGCAAAACTGGCTGAGGAATTCTGGGAGTTGAAGTCCACCAGTTGTCAAGTCGCCAAGGTTGGAGACCCCTGGTTTAAAGGAATGGGCACATTCCAGCCTCTTTCAAGATGGTCATGATCCATACACACGGAAGCAGCACAAAACTGAACAGCAGGGTTTTTCCCCATTGAACTGAATGTGTGAAGGCTTGACGAATAATCCTTTGTGCTATCATTTCTCCAGGATGTACCCAGCACATGCCCTATTTTTCAGTGGGTGATGGAATGATATTGAGAATCTGAGGTTGAAACTAAAGAAGCTTAAAAGCCCTACTGGAACAGCCCAAAGTCTACTTTATTAGCATCTCATTGTCCCATTGCAACTAGCAAGAACAAACTTGAAGATAGTAGCTATTCCTTTCTTTCTTACCCCTAAGTGGTATCCAGAGCTAAAGTCTCTTAAATCGAGCTTGACTCTGGTGATTTCCTGGACACGTCCATATAGCTTTCTTGTCAACAGTGTGCAGGTGGTTTGCTGTTACTGCCTTCTCCTGACTTCATGGTCTAGTTTATGGCCTTGTATTTTCTGGTAGTCTCCCATTCAAGTAGTATTAAATCTAACCTTGCTTGACCTTTCAGGAACAACCAAAGTTAAGTAGGTGCTGTCAGAACTATAATGTATTGAGCTCAATGTAAACTGCTTAGTCATTGCCCTAAAGTAGTCAAAGACTGTAGCCCCAGACTGATTGTCTCCAGGAGTCGTTCATGCGGGAAAATCCTCAATTGCCTATTGACTGCCTCCTAGAGGCCATACTGTATATAAGTTCGCTGTGCAGCAGAATTGCTGGACTTTTGCACGTGTCCCTGCTTGCTGTAAGACATGCCTGTACTTTGCTACAATAAACCTGTGTTCTGTTCTACAACCGGTGGCTTCCATGTCTAAGGACCGAGAATACAACAAGAATGACATTACTTCTACAGTTGTAGAATTTGGGTTAATTTTCAGTTACTAGCAATTGAAAACTTACAAGGGGTCAAGTCCAAATTTAATAAGAATATGTGCACAATATATTCAATTTGGATAAGAGTCAAGTATCAGGGTGCTTTTTTTTGTAGTTTAGGTTATTGTACAAACACATCCTGCTTTGGTCAGGTTGAAATATTTTGTGAAATCGGAGTACAATGTTCAGTATTTATATCAAGAGTGTTGTGGAAACACATCCAAGGGTCATCTTAATTATATGGACATCATACCATTCAAAATCTTTGCAGAAATTGGGGGAGTGGAAGCAGCTGTAGTATTGTTTTTAGATGGGCTGAACAATGTCCATCTATTTGGCAGTAAATCCTTCAACTTTCTACTTAAAGCAACTGTCTTCTTTCATTCATTTATGGAGTTGTGTTGGCCATAGGATGAATAAAAGCCAATGCTTTTGTAAAAAGTAAATAAACCGTATTTTAAAATTTTAAATCTATTTTTTTTATTTTTATCAAATTTATTTTAATAAAATGCTTTTGAAGTAAAAATCTATCTAAGCATAGTTTTCTATTTAAGATACATTAATCATTTCATTTATTCCGCATGAAATGCAGGTTAGTTATGTAGCATGAGGCTGCATATTCTGCAATATTTACATTTTTGGTAAACTCATTCAATGAATCCAAGCAATGCAAGTGAGATATAACATGCATGGCATTGATGCATTTAGACAATTTCACAGTAACCATGAGATAAAACAAAGTTCAAGAATATTCCTTTATTTCATTGTTTTGCAAATCTATGTACACTACAAACTTTATCATTGTTTGAAGAGAAATGCATTTGTAGCAGGCTCTTAAGTGTGAGGAGGAATTGAACAAGTTTACCAAAAATTTAAATATTGCAGAATATACAGCCTCATGCTACGTCACTAATCTCCATTTCATGCTCAATAAACTAAATTATGAATGTATCTTAAATGTATCATTGGATACTTATTCCAAAAGAATTTTATGAAAATAAGTTTGATAACAATCATTCTTTTTTTATCCAGCCTGATTTAAATTGAGCCTTTTCGCTAGTGATTTAAATCAAATTCACCCTGGTTGGCCAGAGGGGTTTCCGATCTGTCATGTGAAACTGGGCACTTTTCTAATAGCAACTTTGTTTGGAATGAAAAACTTCAGCAGAATTGGAAGGGAATTTATATCAAGGAGCAATTTGGGATCTTTTTACTGCATTCACACAATGTATTAGAATCCAACTAGCTAACCACATTTTAACTTGGCATGTTGTGTAAAACTAGCCATGGTGGTTGGTTTATAGAGTCAATAGGCTCTATATTAGATTGAATCTAATAGGATAGGAATAGGAAGGTTAAGATGAATAACAAAGAAGAAGGAAGGAAGGAAAAAAGAATAGAAGGGAAAGAAATTAACTCATATAACTAATATAAGAAATGTTAAAAAAGGAATGAGAGAACACGTCAACTTTGAATTTGTAAGATCCAAAAATCATACAATAGGTTAAAGGAGGAAAAGAGGTCTAATTTGGACCAGCAAAATGGAAAGGTCAATGATTGACAGAATTGAAATCAAAGTGATGAAAAACGTGTCCAAACTGTAATTTGTAATGTTATAAAAAGTAATTGTATTATATAATGGAAAAGATATGGAAAAGACAAGAAACTTAATGCTCTCTCAATGAAATGAATTGATGGGGGGATGTTTATGTATGTATGTAAATGTTGATGTTTTTAATCTTGTAAGTAATAAAAAATTATTTTTTTAAAAAAATAGATTGAGTCTCAACTACTATATAGTTTACTTAGCCATATTACATGAACGTAGTTCCTCTCTCGGCAGTAGGCATAGCCATAAGATATCCGCCAGACTTCACAATGGAATTAGCACTCCCAGGGGATATTGCATCATTGGAAACAACTGCTTTCTCATCAAAAGGGCATAATTTGGTTTAAAAAAATCATTTGATTGACATTTAATTGATTTCAAACTAAGTTGGCAGACTCTTTCATTTTACATCAAACAAAATATAGAAATAAAACAGAACATACATTCTGGCGATGAGGTGGATCAGCAATTCTTTTCAGCATAGACTCAAGAAAACAACCTGATCTAAAACTATTTATATTTTTTGTAGAAATTCTGAATTCTGTAGAAATTCTGAATACTATTGGATTAGGTACAAAGATCATGTAGTTAATCACAGTGGTCAGCTAGATTTCTGGAGAATCTTGGAAGGAGTGGTTCTCTGATTCATTCACCAGCAGTTGATGTTCAGAGACGTAGTGTCTATGATTCTGAAGATGCATATCAACTTAAGCAGCATTAGGTTTTCTAATCCTCCTTTTTTCTTCTTTAATTGTGTCCAGTTCCCAGAGACTGCCTTAACAAGTCCTTGAACCTTTCTTGGCAAAGTGCCTTGCCATTGCCTCCTTCTTAGAGCTGGGAGTAAGTGATGTCTCCAGATTTAAAACCCCAAACTGCTCTCAATTCTCTTTTAAAAATGTCCAAATTGGTGCCCCTTGGTAGTTATTAGTTCACACATTTATCTAACTTATACTTTGTGTGTGTGTGTATGCCTGTCTGTCTATCTAATTACCATGTCTGTATGTCTGTCTGTCTATTCATCATCTATCTATCTATCATCCATAATCTAATCTAACCTAATCTAATCTAATCTAATCTAATCTAAACTAATCTAAACTAATCTATCATCTATGTATTATCCATCCATCCATCCATCCATCCATCCCAGATTTTCCCAACCTGAACACTCTTTAGTTCCACTGAGAATTTGGGGACTTGGTGTTTACATCTTTGGAGACTGCCCAGGTTTGAGGAAGACTTGGACTTTTAAAAAAGATAGTATTCTATCAATAATGTTGATATAATTTTGATCATTTTGGCTAGTCTTTCTATATCCTTTCCAGAAATATTATACATTTGGTGAGATGTGACAACTCTCCATTCACAATATTGTAAGAGAAATCACACCGCAGGTTTGGTAAAAAGACATCTTAAGTGTATGGATGTCACAACAGAAGTTCCTTTTTCAGATGCTTTTCCAGCATATTCTAAAAAGTATTTATCCTTTGTATGGATCTCAAAAGAATTAATGTTTCAATTCAACAGCCCATCTTCATCTCTAAATTTCTTTTCCTTGCTATGTGGTTGTGTATGTAGATGGATGGATAGGATTTTTGCTATTATAACCTGGAATAATTTATTGTCATCAATAAATTTGCCTATAACAAATTGATAGTTGTCTCATATGAGTACCTCAAATTGTTAGGCTTTTGTAAGATTTTATTATTGTCATATCTTGCTAGGGTCCAATTCAATTCTTCCAAGAACAAAGATTAAACTACATGTGGTCCTCGACTTACAACAGTTTGTTTACTGACTATTTCAAAGTTACAACGGCACTAAAAAAAAGTGACATGACTGTTTTTCACACGACAGTTACGAGCGTCCCCATTATCATGTGATCAAAATTCAAATGCGTGGCAACTGGTTCGTATTTAGGATGGTTGCGGAGTCCCAGGTCATATGATCAACTTTTCCAACCTTCTGACAAGCGAAGTCAGATTCATTTAACAACCGGGATACTAACCTAATAGCTGCAATGATTTACTTAACAACTGTGGCAAAAAAAAAGTCATAACATGGGGCAAAATTCACTTAAATGTCTCAGCAACATAAATTTAGAGTTCAATTGTGGTCATACGTGGAGAACTATAGACCTTCATTTCATTCCTACTACTGATATTGGATTAAAAATGACAAGATTTTAACCTAACTGCTTTATTATGTTACCCTTGGATTTATCCTCAAAGATGTAGTCCCTTCAGCTGAATCAGAGTCCATGGGTTGGTTCTTTATTTGGAGGTTTTATTACGAACATAGTTATCTGAGAGACCACTTCTCCTCAGTTACATCTATCTGTCCCATCGGGTCTGCCAGGAAAAGCATGTCGCAGGTTCCATCCAAGGTCATCGGACGGGACCCAGGAGGAGAGAGCCTTTTCTGCTGTGGTGCCGACCCTTTGGAATATCATTCTCTCCAATGTCAGATTGACTTGACCTTCCTGAAGGGCCTGAAAACATGACTTGGTCATCTGGGATCTGGTAACATGATTATGCAGCCCACAAAATGGTTGTATTGCTAGGGAAACTGAGTGCACTCTCCTGCAGATTATTTTTAAGTAGAATCAATCAATCAATCAATCAATTAATTAATTAAATAGTCACTAGCATTGTTGATACTAACCGCAACTCTCCAGGGTTTCAGTTATGAGTATTCAACTCATAACTGCAGGTGCTAGATAAAACCTGGAACTTTCTGCGTATAGAATATGTGCTCTATCACTGAGCTAAGGTTTTGCCTTAATTCAGTATTTTCCAGACTTGGCAATTCTGTGATATGTGATTTTGTCTCCCAGGACTTACTAGAATGACTATTACTAAGAATTCTGGGAACTATAATAGGCACATCTGGAAATTGCCAAGGGAAGGAAAGAGTGCCTTAATTGAACTTCCATGGCAAAATGACTCAGCCTAATTAAAAACTCCAGCTTTAGCAAGGAATGCATCCAAAAGCCCTATTAATTAGTCAGACAAAAAGACAAGGAGATATTTAAAAATGCGTATTTTATTTATCCAGTTACAAGCCCCAAAAGGTTTTGCTGTTCCCTCGTTTAAAAAGTATTTATACATCTTGTACAAAATGTTGTATAAATAACCCAAAATTTCTTCTCCAAATCCAATATATAAAAAATTTAGAACCATTTTGTTTAAAAAAATACTTACAGTATAGAACTGATGGGGAAAATAAGTTTTTCTCTTTCCAAACTCCCCTGGGTGAGCCGTTTTTAAATAGCATAAATAACAAAACTGATTTATCACAAAATTAAAGATATTTAAAATAAAAAAGATGTGACTCTTTCTCTCCCCATTCCCCTAATAAAAATAGATTCTGATACAAATAAATAAAGGATGGGGGAAAATACTAGACAGATATATTTCTTTTTAAAGATGATTTTAAATTAACCACGAATGCGATTTGATCCCTGGGTTTCTCAGCTTATGCCAGTTAGTGTGAGTAAGGAGTGCGGTGCGTTAGAAGCCAAAGGGTGTCAGAGATGACCAATCCGCCTGTACGTATCTGCATGCAATGATCGTTGCTCCGGAAGCAAAGCCTGGGGAAAGAAGGCAAGGAGGACACACTTTTGACCCGTAGGCCTTTGAAAACAGGACATCGCACTTAAGTAGCACAAATACTCAGTGCCATTTAAGCATCACATCAAGACAGACAAACACAAGAACTGTCGTGAGCTGTGAGATTAACTTCGAGGAACAGAAGGAAGAACCGCCACCAACCAAGACTGTGATCCGATAAAAAGTAGTCTGAGTCCATAATAGAAATGTAGTTCGAGGAAACATGTCAAACTTGACCCTCTCTAATTCTTTTATAAGATGGATGACAGCCCTTCAACTAAGACCAGACCAGGAAGCAAAAGTTAATGAATCCTATGACTTTTATTATAGGGTTGCAGTAGTCTGAACGCAGCTCCTGCTTCCTGCTTTTATCTGTAAGAGAACTAGGGAGGTCAAGTCTGAGATGCTTTCTCAATTTACATTTCTGCTTGAATTCAGATTTCTTTTATCCCACCATTGTCTTGGTTGCTGGTTTTTCCTTTTGTTCTTCAAAGTCATTACAAAAGCAAGGAAATCACATTACAAAAGCAAGGAAATCGCACATACCCATGTAGGTCATGCATTGCAGACAGTATTTCTTTAAAGATCAGTAGCTCTTTTTTAAAAAAAGCAAGCACTGATGACTCTTACATTTGGACATTGGGGTGAGGTTCACTGCCAATTCTGAGCCTCAGGCTAAGGCATTTTTTTCTCTCTTGGCATGATCATGTTCCTTATCTAGGTCAGCCATCATTTATTGTTACATCCAAACTGTTTATGCTATCACTTACACATGTTGTCATTTGCCCATACTACAGAACTAGAAAGTCATGCAAATCTTGCTTTTCAATTAAGGTTTGGAAGAAAATATGAACCAAAGTATCCTATTTCAGATAGAACAGTAATAATGGTTTATCCAAAGGATGGAAACAGGCAAAGAAAGGAAGGAGGAGGAAGATGCAGCATATCTCAGATGAAATTCAACATGTCAGCATCAGCTATAAGTTAAGCAAAAACCCCTTATGCTCTCTTCTGGTGTTTCATAAGTAGAAGCTAGAATAGGGTTGGGTATTGACAATTACCATAAACCAGAATTATTGCTGGATCTTTCATGTTATTACCTTTTATCTACAATTACTTAATTTTAAGGCACAGATTACTAGCAATATGTCAGATTGCTAGCATGTCTATAACTGAATGCTACAATAAGCAGAATAGAAGGAGGACCAGTCCATTTTCTAGAATTGGATGTGAGGAAGAAACCTGCGGCCACCTAAATGTTACTAAAGAATAATTCTTATGGATCTTGACTAACTGGCAACCTTGCTCGAGGCAGATTGGAATTGGATTCCAATGTCTGAATGGCTACAGATTGCCTGAATCTTTCATTATAAAAAGGTGGAATCATTTTGGTGCAGAGACGCTCTGCAAAATGAAAAGTTGTCTTATGCAGAATATCCTCATTAAATGATTGCAATATTCAACTGAGAAGTAGCAGCAGCTTAGATTGCTACATAATTCTGCTGTAATCCAATAAAAGATTTTGCTCTTCTGCTTCAGTTAAAACTGCTACCTCACTTTGTTCACTTCCAGGCACTGGAAACTGGAGCATGTATAGAAGGGTGCTATTAAGATAGTCAATCCTATGAAAAACGTTTTAAAGAACTGGATATGTTTAGCTTACAAAAAAACAAAATCAAAGAAAATATGGTAGGAATGTTCAGATATTCATAAAGTTGTCATATAAAGAAAGGAGTGGACACGATCTGTCATTGACAATAGGACAAGAACCAATGAGATGAAATTACACAGGTCTAAATTCAAATCTGGTACTAGGAAAATTTTTTTGAGGGCATGACTGTCAACCAATGAAATAAGCTGCATCATAAGTGACATGTTTCCTTTTCCCAGAGATCTCCTAACTGACATTAGATACCCATTTGTCCAAAGCTATTTGGCAGATCCTGCACTGAACAGAAAAATTAGATGTTTTCTGATGTCCTTCAGTTCTAGGTTCTAGAAGTTCATGGGCATAGATCAATGACCAACGTCAGCTGATGAGAAAATGCTGGTTATGAAGAAGAAAGCATGCTTTGGTGCAATATATGGAAGGATTATATATTTTAAGTACTTGGGGAGAATTAGAAATTTTGAAACTGGCATAAACAGAGAAAGGGACATAACGAAGAAAAAGTGAAATGGTAAGTGACTGATCTACATTCAGTGAAGAAGAAACAGACTGTAGCATACCTGGGGCATGTTTGTTTCCAGGGGCCGATTCTCAAGCTCCTCCTGCAGGCGTTGACACCTCCTCTCTGCCTGTAGGAACTGGTGCTGGAGCTGCTGGTATTGTTCAGATGGGACAACAGGACATCCTTGCTGCTGGATCTCCTGCAGTTCTCGGGGGTGCTGGGGTGGGCTAAGCATCATGCTGGAGTTTGAGTGGAGCAGCTGCATCAGAGAAGATGGGTAGGAAAATATAAAAAGAGAGGCCTTGAAGTCTAGACCAGAGGTCTCCAACCTTGGTCTCTTTAAGGCTTGTGGACTTCAACTCCCATAATTCCCCAGCCAGCATGTTGAAGTCCATGTTGAACTCCCAGCCAGGAGTTGAAGTCCAAAAGCCTTAAAGGGACCAAGGTTGGAGACCTCTGGTCTAGACCAAGAACCCCTTCTCAACATCAGAGCATCAAGATCAGTTAGGGAGAATGCAAAGATCATTAAGTTTGTTGCCTTAATGCACTTTATCCAATCAGGTCACTTCCAGGAGTATTTTACTACAATTGCCATCAGTGCCAGACACTATAGGTCAAGTTGGCTGGAGGTGGTGGAGTTTCAGCTAAACACATTTAGTGTTTAGTTAAGGGAGACTCTTAAAGAGAAGCACACCTTTTTGGAAGAAGTTCAGAAAGAAAGTAGAATAATTTTGGTTTCATAAAACCTGTAGATGGCAACAAAGAGAATATGACCTTTGACAGGAACAAAATATTTGTCTAATGCTCTTCTGTTAAATGAAGGTTGGCTGTATACATTCATGCTTCATAAGATAGCATCGCAATTTGGAGCTGAAGCCAAAAGGGGACTTTGGAGTGGGGTGGAGACACACTTGGTGCCTCTTTAACTTCAATACATCTTTTCCCAGATTCACAAAGCTAGCTCAAGAGAAAAAAAGTTGCTTCCTTAAGAAATTCCTTGAGAAGTTCACAATGGTGAGAGACCTGAAGGGCCACAGTTGGGGCAGATCATTCTGAAGAAGGCCTTCTATGTGGTTGGCTCAGACTCGGCATTGACTTGATGGCATAGAATCAATCGGTCTTTAGGAGGCACCAATAGAGCTGGTGTGCACATTTTTGGCTTTGAATCTGAAGCACCACATATCCCTAAAGCTTTATTTTAATTCAACAATTTATTGTTTCTTCTAACTTATTAAGCTGAGAAAATAAACACGTTGAAGACATACACAGTAAATTGATACGGAAACAAAAAACACCTTTCCAGTTCTGTGTTATGACTCCCAAACGTAGACATCACCAAGGCAGCTAAAAGCAGTTGACTCTAGGATGTGGTTTAAAAATATTTGATCGCCAAATCTTATTAAGAGTTCACCTCCCCATTCCCTCTCCCCAGATTAGATTGCAACTGTATATACCTTTACCTTGGAATGAACCGTATTAAACTCAGCAGACCTTCGCAAGACAAAACTCTAGGATTACATTGATAGCTGCAGTTCTAATTGGGGAATTTTTCTTGTTATAAAACCAACCGTACATTTTGCTAATTACAAACTCAAAAGTAATCCTTTTATGCTGTGAACTCTATGGGGAGCTGCAGCTGCAAGGCAATCCAGCAATATAATGAAAATAGGTTTTAAAATGTTACTGAATTACAGTCTTAGAATGTTGAACACCGTGAGAAAGCGTTTGATATATGTTATTTATTTGCTAGAATGTTTTACTAGCTTTTGTCCCGAAATATCAGAACCAGCTTATGGTACACTTCTATACAATTTTGTATAACTAATCCCATGCTCTCTGGCTCAGCTGCAACTCCAAGACAAAAATCCCCGTCTTTTTAGGTGTTGTATTCCAATACATTTGGAAATCACCAGATTGGCTGAGGCTGCATTAGAACTATTACAGAAAAATAATACAAATCAATATTTGTTGAAATCCACATACGGTCCATCAGATAAGACATTTGTACTATGTCATGAAAGTTCCACTGATGGCTCCTTTGGGAAAAGTCACCTGCAATTACTTCTTACCTGAATTATATAAACCATCTTTTATATAAAGCCTTTTTGGCTGTGGTGGAATGGGAGAGACTAATGAAGTGGAAAGGGTATGTGCAACAGTTCTCGTGCATGCAGATCCAGTTCGCATGCTCTGAACCTTGTCGAAAATCATTCAAGCTATCAACTGCCACCATCAGCACCACGTTCATGAGAAATTTAGCTGGAGCTCAAAAGGTAGTACCAATCTGAGAAACATTTTATAATCACCATTAGCTGACGAAGAGCGTATCCCCTGAGCATATGGCTCAGTTGGCTGTACAAAATAAAGAAACATAGGGGGAAATTACATAGCAATGAGATCTTCAAAGATCAGTAAACCTGACCATGCAAATTTCAATCTCACCATTGAGGGGCATGCAATTGGGAAACCATGGAAGGAAAACTGACTCCAGCTTTCTCACAAAAATAAACAATCCATCCAACAATTAACAAAAAATAGGGAGGGGGAAAAATGGAATCTCAGAGCCACTTTTCATTTTTTCCTCTGAAGTTTGCTTTTGTATTAAGCATCCTGTCTCATATTCTTGGAAAGCGCAGAATTTAAAGATAAGTCTTTTCTCTCTCTTTCTCTCTCTCTCTCTCCCTGAAGCTAGAGAAATTATTTGCTGCAGAAGCTCCCTTTTTGCCTATTATCCCAAGATGCTTGAGCGAGACCATTGATAGGTCCATTAAAATGAAGAGTAGCTCCTTCAAATGAGACAGGTCATTGTCTTAATGTTCAGGACCAAGACTGTAACCAATGAAAGGAAAGATGAGATGGCAGGTACTAAGCAATGTCATTTCTTTTGTCTCCATGCAGTGGGATTACAGGGGGGAAAAGAGTTGGTTCTACCTTCACACGTTAAGTCAGGCAGAGCACTGCATTCGTCCCTGCTAGTTCCAGCCACCAAGGTCTAGGTAGGCCAGAAAGGAAGAAGAAAAAAAACACAAGATGGAGAGACCATTATGGGAATCCAATGGGCAAAAAAGGCCAAATGAAACTTGCACAGAAAAAGAGCAATAAATATACGAGACAACAAGAACTTTCTCAGAGGAACAGAAAAGAATTGCTGGTGGGACATCTAAATGGAGACTCTCTTTTGAGTCTATTGTCTTCAAGAGAATATAGTCTGGGCTACGTGTGTCCTGCACATTTAATATGCACAGAACTTAGCTTCTTAAGAGATCTGGTTTGAGTTAAAAGTAAGAACAGGTTTCAACATTTTATGGCCGATGTTTGAACATGTGAAGTTATGTCCAATTAAACATCAGAACCAAAGGATGGGTGGGAGCCGCATCAATATTTCTGATCACCCTTCTAGTGGTCAGGACAGCAGTGGGTTGAATGTACTTCCAAATCTTGGATACTGTTGGCCTTATGCATAGCAACTTGTAAAACCAGAATAAATTGGGCAACATGTTTCTTTTCTGAATTCATTTGGATCACAAAATGTGCCATTGTTGGAGACAAATTTATGGTTTAATTTCAGAATTGATTAAAAGCAAAACTGATTGAACGATTGTACCATTAAAATTCAGCAGTAAAATGTCTGTTCCCAGAGGGACAATTTAGATCTTTTTTGTGAATAGAACTGAAAATGAAATACTTGAGCTCAGACTCTAATAAGCATAATGAAACTATTTTATGAAAGTGGAGGTTCGTTCTCCAAGCTTGTGAATTGGTTTCCGAACATTTCATTACCAGGTGAGGTAATATCTTCAGCGGATTTTTAGAGGATGTCATGATTCCAAACCCCTCATCACTAACTACCCACACTGACTCTGAACAGAACCAATTCGATTGGAGCAATACAAAAACCATCAGCCACGCTATCTCTTGTCATGCTCATGAGTTTATCGAGGCCTGACACTCCACAAGCAAGTCCATCAATGGATAACACTGACCTACAATCAACTTATGAACTCCTCAGAATTCAAATCAAACGCACAACCAAATGGCAACAGCACCAACCTTCAACCAGCCCATAACCCCTCACAACCAGCACTTCATCACTTAACGACTCTGACCTGATTTTCCTACCACAAGACCCATCACAAGCCCATCTCCATATGCAACTCACCCCTGACCCCCCACAAGACTCATCACTGCCCCAAGGCAATCTACTCATCACAACAACTTCTGACCACACCAAGCCCTTATAAACAGAACACCAACACTACCATACCCTAAAAATCTGCTGAAGATGTTACCAGCCTGGTCACGAAACATTAGGAAGCCCACAAGCTCGGAGAATGAACCTCCACCTTCATCCTACACCTGAGCTACAGATATTCACCACTATTGCAAACTATTTTATGTTGAACCTGACTTTTCAAACACCATCTCCCCTTCCCCAATAGCTCCCTTTTCCATAAAAATGTTGATTTATTATATGTCTATTCTGTCCAAACTCAAGGTGACTTACTTGAAAATCTCCTGTAATTTTATTCCTTCAATCACTCTGAGGTAATAGGATTTAGAGGGTAAAACGTGCTCAAAATCACTCAATGAAATCCACAAGCCAATAGGAATTGAAATCTGGTTTCAGCTATGCTTGTATCTTTTATGGCAAAATCTACATCGGTGAAAACTGCAAAGTAACTCTCGCTCATGGCTGAGAAGATACTGTTCCTTTGCTAAGTGTCAATGCCTAAATCAAGGTAAATTCAACTAATTCTTCTGAGAATCTCTGTTGGACGTGCCCAAGGATTTTAGTATCATTTTAGAAAAAAACCCACAATTGTGGCATAGTTTATTTAATTTCAATTCTGCCAAGCAACAATAACAAAATATATTTGTGTGTATAGTCTAAGCTGTAACTATAGTCAGCTTAGTCAGTGTAGTTCAAGAGGGGGATGGGAGAACTAGCCACTGCCGACCCACCGACGACCACCAGGGGGTGGGAGTCCCACTACCAGCCGACTAGCCGCTGACCATTTTGGCACCAGGAAGTCTCCACTGGCTGTCCTGGCATCATGGAGGGGGAGGATGGCCCGGAGGGCAGGCAGTAGGCAGGGTCACAATCCAAATGCACGCCCATCCCAATCCCCCACATGAGATTCAAACATTCGTCCCGCCACACACTTGCATTTTACATGGGAGACGCCTTTGCCCCCCAGCTTGCAACTTCGCTTTCTGGGCAAGGTGTCAGAAGGAAGCATCGTTCACAGTGCCCCTCCCCCCATTCTCCAGGCAACCCCCGGGCCCTCCTGGACTTTAGCTTCCTCCCCTCCCACCGGAGACGTCCCCACCCTCAGCTGAAAGTAGGTGTGGTTAGCAGCATCCACCAGATTCTTCAGCCACAGGGGATTCCTCGCCAGAGAATCGGGAGGGGGAAGGCATGCCACATTAACAGTTATATTTCTCCATTGGGCAAATTCTTTACCATCACCATATAACTATTTCTCACCCATAATTTGCTAATCAATTAAAGAAATCTCTCAGTTCTGTGATGCATAGTAAATTGTCCTTAGGCGTAAAACAATGAATGTTTGTCAGTCTACTTATATCTCTCTCAGTATAAGACAGGAGAAAAGCAGAAAGAAGACAAGCTCACTGATCCTTATATTAGCAAAGCTCGGAAAAAATTCCTTATGCCACTTAAATCTGAAACTACTTGATGCCTGAAGGAAAAAAAACCCCTGTCCCTGGAAAATGTGTGTGGGTGTGCCGTGAACCGTACCTCCTTTCAGCTGAGGGGCAGGGACATCTCCGATGTGGGGGAAAGGAAGCTAAAGGGGGTCACATGGAGAATTGCCCCTCCCCACAAACTGCACTTCCTTCTGCCGTCTTGCAAGAAAGCAAAGTCGCAAGCTGGGGGGCGCCTCCGGTGTAAAATTCAAGTGTGTGGTGGGGCGGGCATTTGAATCTCACACGGGGAATTGAGGGGTGGGTGTTTGGCCAAGCGTTTGGATCGTGACCCAGCCTACTGCCCGCCCTCTAGGCCACCCCACCTCTACGGCGCTGAGACGGCCTGTAGAGACTTACTGGCACCCAAATGGTCAGTGGCTAGTCAGCCGGTGGCGGGACCCCTGTCCCCCGGTGGTTGTGGTGGGTCATTGGCGCCAAATCAATGTAGACCTGTCCAAGAGAGAGGTTATCTAGCAAATTGACTAGAACTTCATCATAATCTTTAGGGTTGCAAGGCTTATGGGGATGTGAATGAAGTATTTTTTATAAAGGTTCCATCTTTCCAACAAGAGATTACTGGCAAATACAGAAATTGAGAACATTATGCCCCCAGCTAAAGCTGATCAAGAGCCTGCATGGTCTAGATTTCATAATCTCTCATATGTTGCTTTGGTGAAAAAAATCCAGTACACTACATTAACTGCCATAATCTAAATCATAATAATCAATTCGCTAACATCCTCTGATCTCCAGGAAATGAACAAGGAGGATATGATAGCAATATCACTGTCTTCTTTCTATCCTTCTATAGCAACCAGTATAGATTGCTTTTGATCATAAAGGTATCTTCTGTCATGGCTAACAGCAATTGTTTGAATTATACATCACTATCCATTTGTCTACACAGCCATTTGGTTGTTTATGGCAGAGATTGCAGCTAATTGACCAGCCACAAAAAGCATTACTAGAAATAGTTGCTTGTGTTTTAGGAACATGGGAACTTATTTGACCTAAGCTATCCATGTGTCCCAAAGAAATATATTGTAAAAATAAATGGAATTAACAAACTATTTGTAATTTGAAAGACGGAATTAAACAAAGTAATACATTCAAAGTTTAAAATAATTGTGCAAAATGAAGGTGCATTTTCTAGGCTACCCCCACTCTTGTCTACTGATTTTCTTGCTGGTCAAAGCTGGCTCCTTCTGCAACCGTTCACATTCATTCACATTCAGCTTCTCTTGCTGAGTGAATTTCACAATCCATAACTGGCTTTGGTGTTTTTGTTGCTTTATGGTTGGAAGAGTAGATTCCAACTGCCATATTTGGCTAGCGCTATAGCCAAATAAGATTTTATTTACCCATGTTAGGCAAACTGCAAAGCATCCATTTAGGTCTGACTAGTAATGTTCTTATTTACTCTAAATATAAACATCCTTTCTCCCTTCCTCTCTCCCTCACACAAACATAGAACAGGGGTAAGCAGGGGGTAGACTGGAACCTATTAATAAATCTGAATGGTTTACTGTAAAACAGACCAGAAAAGAATATAAATCCTTCTATTCCCTACCATTCAGTCAACTGAAGAAGCTTCTTGGAGGAGAAGTGAAATGTTTTCAAGGAAAAAAACAAGGAAGTCCAGTTGCCTTTTGAAAAGCACCTTTGGGACACCATGATCTGGGTGACTGAGAGTCTCCATTGACAACAGATCAGAAAAGATTCCTACATTAAAATTGCTATACAGTTACACATGTTTGT
>JANHFO010005196.1:29368-49213 GCA_032468095.1 Pareas carinatus
GGTCCAATAAACATGTGGTCGGGTTCAGTCGTCCCAGGACCCTGTCCAGGTCCTCGGGAGTCACAGCGTCAAACTCAGCCCAATTAACGCTCTCAAGACTTGCCTCTGTCACCCCGTCTGCACTAGTCCAATCGGAGTCCAAGCCGCTCCGAATCCTATCGATCTTCTCCTGCAGATAGCAACTAAAATCCTCCGCCCGACCCCCAAGCGGGTCATCCCGGCTCTCCACCTGAATCTACAATCTTCCTCCTCTTCCTCCTCCTCCTCCCCCCTCCTCCTCCTGCTGTAGTTTTCTTGTTTTCATGATTATGATATTAATAAGGTTTTATATTGTACATTTTTTGTTTTTATCTATTGTTTTTACTAACTCTTGCAATGCCTGTGATGTGGGCAGCTATATAACTTTGATAGCTACATAAACCTCTAGAAACACATTTTCCCAATTTTTTTTAAAGTGTATTTTGAAGAAGAGGAAGTTTACCCCATGAGTCCTATCTTATGATGAGTAGGCATAAAGCTAGGGAAAGTCAAGTTTCAATCTGCATATTAGACTGGAAATAAGGATCATATTAATACTAAGGGTTTACCTTCTTTCTCAATCACCCTTGATTTAGAGTCTTTGTGTGGGGCTTTCAGTCACAGACCAGTATAAAACTAATAACATGACAATTGCTATAAAGCAGAAGTAAAAATAAAATATAAAAATGATAAAATAAAATAATATTAAAAATAAATTAAGATGATTCATGTAAAATTACAAAGTACTAGGATGAACACTGGGAAGAGACCTATAAAATTACAATCCATTTTACAATCAATCTGAATTCATTTTGACTCACAAGGATTGCTTATATGTAGAAAGTCCTCACCTGCTTTTTCAAGTTTTCAGCTATCTTCTGCATTGCCATTTTCTCTTTCAGTACAGCCTCTGTTTTTTGCCTAAAAATGCACAGTACATAGAATCATCATATTCTACAGTACAACAATCTTCTCCCATATAGGTCCCTGTGGATGTTTTGGGGCTGAATTGCAGGCTGCCTAAATATTTTGGAAGGTGTAGCCCCAACACACTTGAAAGGGGAAGGTGGTTGTGTATGTGGGTGAATATTAATAGTAACTATGGAAGCATCTCATGACGGCTGAAAGATTGTTTTAAATATTAAGCTTCCTCAGTTATAGGTTGAAGATGCTTCCTTTTTCATTTAAGAAGGCAATCTCGAGGCAGTATTTTTCTCTCTGAGATCCTCACATTTGGGAGTAAAAAATATGGCATCTTTAGGATACTCAAGTTCCTTTGAACGCTCTCACCCTGAATCAGTTTGTTGAAATGCACATTATTTATGCCTATGACAGATAGCAACATCTAGTTAATCTTAGATGATCTTGTAGAGCCAAGATTTTAAGCTTTATTAACAGTTGAGAGGGAGACTACTAGGAAATTCCAGGTCTATAGACCAGAGTGGGAAGTTGAAACAACATTGTGGAAGAATTAAATAGCAAAGCATTCCCATATTATTGCCTAAAATCACCATTATCACTTCTATGAAATCATCAGGAGCTGAGGAACTTGAAGAAAATTTTATTCTATTGTTTTATGATACAAGCCACCAACCTTCCAAAATGTCTTTTTTAGCAAACAGGAGAATTTGTTCTATATTATAGAAAATGTCTACAATAATATTAAATTAGAATACATGAAATGTGTTAACGGTTAATCAGAATTATGACCATTAAAACAAAGGAAGAAGAGGAGGAAGAAGGGGAAAGATGCAAAAGGTAGTATTGTAGTGAGAGCATATAAAAGCATAGCAAGCAGTATACACAAATGATTGTCTCATGCAATTTGCTCAGCTCTCTCTTAGATAAGCCTACCATCTAACAATTCAGCTTTCTAATACTCCATAAAAATTATACTTGGTTACTTATTCTTCAAATCTCTATGAAATGTTATTAATTCATGTTAGAGACCACAGCGCATTGGTCTTCTAGGCAAAGTTAATCTACATGTTAATCCAAGTCATGCGAGTTGGATGATGAAGCATTAGGTCGTTAGTTTCAAAAAGCAGAGTCAAGTGGCAGGATTGAGACCATGGAAGGTTTCCACATTACCTCAAAAACTCAATCTTCTGAAGCTGCTCCTTGTAGGTGCTCTGCAAACCGTGAAGGACAGCATTCAAACTCTCTTTCTCCTGAGCATGGGTGCCTTTCTGCTTCAGGAGCACTGCTATTTTCTCTTTTAGCTTCCTGTTCAGTTCATGAAGCCCTTTCCTGTCCACTTCTGCATCTTTGGTGACAGTCTCACAACAGCTCAGCCGTCCACTCTTCTGGGGTTGCAGATTCAGCATGAGCTCATCTAGTTTGCCAAGCTGGCTTTGCAAAATCAGCTTGGAAGTCTGCAGGTTGGCATTTTCCATCGCCAATTGGTCCTGTTTCTTTTCCAGGTCATTCACTTTCTGCAGCAGTTGCTCTTTCTCCTCCTTAAGTGTTAAGCAATCTTGGTTGGTATCATCCAATCTGGACTGCAAGCTTATCAAAATTGGCATGCATCCCTCCAATTTATTGTTACGTTCTAGCAATTTGATTATCTCTGTTTTTAGGGCTTGGTTTTCCAGCTTGAGTTCTTCTGGAAATTGGAAAATTTTAGGTCCTATTCTGGAGTCTGCATCTTCCACCATATCCATATCCACAAATTCTGATACTGCCCCATGTAGGTCTCCCTTGTCAGTTCTAACTTCTTCTCCATGATCTGCCTCAAATAAAAGAGAGTAGGCACTCATTTCCTCAACACTTAAATCAGCATCTAAAGCTTCAGCAAAGAGTGATTGGTTTTTTGTTGAACAGCCAGTAGGCAATTTTTCCCAATGTAAACTTTCTCCCTTCTCATCACTTCCACATGCCAACACATTAGGCTGGGGGATAGTTTTAAGGATCTCCTCAAGCTCCTTCTGAACCTCTGAAGCCATGTCTTGTCGAGCGTGAGCTGCTTGATTGCATTCGGTCTCTAGCAGAACGATCCTCTCCAGAAGCTGATTCTGTCGCAGTTTAAGGGCTTCATTCTCTGCCAAAATTTCTTCATAGGCCTTTTGCAAGATGTGTAAAGTCTTCATGTTTTTTTCTACTGTTGTCCCTCCGTTTTTCATGTTTGGAATTGCAATCTTGCCTAATTTTTTCATTCCATTTTCTGTTACAACTTGACTGCTGACTTTGTCAATCACATTTAAGACCTGAGCACCTACAAATGTTTCTGGAACTAATGGGATGAATGCGGGGTATTGGGTTGATTCTCTCTCTGGCTCTTTCAAAGAGTCATCCATCAGAAAGGTAGTTCCTACACTGTTTTCTTCTCCTGACTCTTGAACTATTTCTTGTTTTGAAACAATATTTATCTCCTTTCCAGGGTCCCGGGGCTTGACAGATTCTAGAAAATCACTTCCTTTTGCTTCTTCACCCTTGTTTAAAGAAACAAGATTGCTTTGCAGTTTGGACTGACATTGCAATTCCTGCTGTAGATCTTCTATCTTATTTTCAAGCATTGAGATCTTTGACTTCAACTCATCTTTTTCTTCTATTGGTCTGCTGGGGAAGTCTTGCTTCAAATATTCCAAAGTCTTAGAATTCTGTTCTTTGTGTTCATGTGCCAATTCTGTTTCTAGTCTTCCAAGCTTTTGGCTAAGTTGCTTTTGTTCTTCTAATGTTGACATTTCTTCTCTTTTCTTTAGCTCCATCTCATAGTTAGATTGAATCTTCAGAAGTTTCTCACACAATTCATTTTCTTGTTTTTTCATGTCTTGAACCTCCTGTTGAAGTTGCTTTTTCTCCAAGATCAACAAGTTCACATGCTCCTTGCAATTTGTCTCTAGAAGTTTCTTCTCTTGTTCCAGTAGTGAAGAGATTGCTTTCTCTTTCTCCAGCTTTTCTTTCCATTTTTCTTGGACCTCAATGCCTTCCTGGAGAATTTTATTTTTTTCACATTCCCATTGGGATTTCTCATCTAACTGCAGCCTAGAGAGCTTAAGCAATTCTTGTTGATGCTGATCCTCAAGTTTGTTTACGGTCTCCTCATACTTTCTTGCAATCGTTTGCTGTTCAACGGCGAAACATTCCTCTCTGTGAAATATTCTTCCATTATACTCATTTTCCATTTTTACCCTAAATGTGGTCAACACAATACATTACTGAAATCTCTACACATTCAGGGACAAAGGATTGTAGACCACCTACTGTACTAGCTGGAATGCAGTTTCAGCAGCAAATTGCAACAGGAGCCATCTGTATGTTTTGGCCTGATATTTTTTATTTTTAATCCTATACTGATTAATTCCTGTCCCTTTATTTTTCTTTCTCTTTTAAAAAAGGTCACATATTCAATCAGATTACAGCCTATTAAGTTAAGAATAATGACTTGGCAAAAAAATTAAATATTTTCTTAATACAGGATACTCTATTTAATATAATAACATCTAAAGGATAAAATACATTTTGAATGAACAGATTATCAGCTTAAGAGTACAATGATCTCCTAAATAGCCTGTCTTCTTAGATTCATTCATATTTCTATATTACTGATGTTTTGAATTGCTGAAATCCATACTCAATTTGTCACTCACAAAATGAGCTAGCCAGAGATTCATGGACCAGTAAAACTGGAAGCAAGAGATGCTGAATACCAAGGATGAACATCCTGTAGCCCCAGACCTATATAAGACTACGAGTCCCATCCAATCGCCAGAAATTACTTTATTGCTCACATTAACGGCCAACCCGGCTGAAAATAATTATGGGTGGCATACAGTTACAACCACACTCAATACAATATAAAAATAATGCAAAGCAATAAATTAGGAACTAAAATAACAAACGCTGAGTAAACATTTCCCAAGGCACATGCTCCTAATCAAGTGCCTGATTAGATCCAGGTTTTTAAGGTTTGTTGATGAACAGCAGGACTGGAGCAACTCAGGTAGATTCAGGGGGTAGGTGCTGCAACAGAGAAGGCATGCTGCCAAAGCCTCATCAGATGGAATGCTTTTAAGAATGGAAGCATGACCCCTTTGGCAGATTTTACCAGTCAGGCAGAAGCAATAGGAGAAAGGTGGCTCCTCAGTCAGGCCCTATGCCATGAAGGGTCTTATAGATCATAGCCAACAACTCGAATTACACCTGGAAGCATATCAAGGTGTACTTATGCTTGCCATTCTGGCCCACTTGCAGCTGCCAAGTATTCTTCAAGGGCAACCCCTCTGCAAGTGTCAGCCTATAGACTGACCAAGGCGTTTCCCCAATATGTTAATGTCTCTGGGCACAAAAGGCTTCTTTACCATCTGTAAGCCATTTTTGGCCCCATGATATCATGGGTCCTAAATTTAAGTCTACTGTACCGGAGACCTCAAGCATCCCAAAACTAGAACCAAAAGTGGAAACCCATGTATCCTAAGGCATATTACCCCTGTTCCCATTTAAGATTCACTTGCCCCCATTCAGTTATCAATACAGGCAATGAGACTGGAGGAAACACTGTAATCTTGAGAAGGCAGGACTAAACTCCAAGTCAAAGGCCTGCTGCCTTAGGACTTTTCTTTCATTCTGTAAAGAGAAGGAGAAGGCTGGCTGGGGGCATGACCCAGATTTAGAGGTATCAAAGGTTTGACAAATATTGTTGTAATCGGCTCATCCTTTGGAGCCATTCGCCCTTGTGTGGGGATTCCTGCCTTTTATAGGGCAGAACAACGAATCAGGGGTATACAGTATGCAAGATATTTACATAGATCAAACTGAATGGAGGCACCAAATCCATGATCAAAATCAAAGCGGAATTGTACCACTACCCTAAGTATACCAAGATTTATTTTCTTAGTTGCTTTGGCATCTTGGAGTAAAATAATATTGGCCTGTTTTAAAGCACTGAGAGTACGTTTGATGTATCTATAATACCTTAATGTATATATAGCCAGTCTCAAAACCTATTTTATTAAGAAGCCCAGCGTTTTGAACTAATATCTAATCTTTGATAGTGCCTAGAATATTGTAGTAGTTGTAATAACTGTAACAATAATAATGCCCCAGCAAGGGATATTGATGTGAGAGTGATTCTCAGTTTTGGCTACAATATTACTAGTTAGCAGTATTTTTTTTAAAAAAAACAGCAGTCCTTTTAACGTATTAATATATATTGCGTATGATGGGATCTAGATATCCTTTCAGACAGATGGAAAATGTCATTCAGTTGTTCACAATCAATTTTAACATTTCAACATTGGAGGGCTTTATAGGTTTAGATTAAAAAAATACTGCTTTGGGGGTAGAAATAACTTCAAATATTTTATTTGTGCATTGCCCAGAGTCGCTCTGTGAAGGAGATGAGCAGTTACAAAAATCTGATTGAATAAATAAACAAATAATCAGATACAAATAAAAATTATGTTTTTTCTTGCTTTCCCCCCTGGATCTTCCTAAATGCTAACTCAAAAATCTTTCAAAAGATTCTGCATATCACTCATTAGCAACTACGTGATTTAGCTTCCATTAAGAGATCTAGAGCTACCCAATGCTTACCCCAGAATGGCAATTGTCAGAGTTCCTAAGATAAAATGAGTTACTCCAAGGTAAATTTATTTTATTTTTTTTCGATTTTTTATACCGCCCTTCCCCCCAAAGGGAGAATTCTATGCTGTTGTTAAAAAGAAAAAGAAAAAGTTACTCACTTTTGTTCCTGGAGCTCTTGCTGATGCACTCTGAGTAGCTCTTGTTGTAGTTGATCCATCTCCAGGGAATGCTTCTCCATCAGTCTTTGCAACTTCTCATGAAATCCATTTTCTAGCTCCATTTTTTCTTCTTGGATGGTCTGTGCTAAAATTCTCATTCTTTCTTCCAACCAGGCATTAGACTGAATCAACTCTTCCTTCTCATAAGAAAATATTTCTTCTGCTTCTTTCAATCTGGCTTGGAGCGCTCTCTCATGGTCCATCTTCAGGCATTCTATAAGGCCTTCGGCCTTCTCATCCATGCATATCTGGAGAGCATTCTCTTCCACATGCTGCTGGGAGCTGGCCTGCCTCAAGCTTGCCAGCTGACCCTGAAGCTCAGAAATCTGAGTTTGGAGACACTCAATTTCTTCTTCTAACACTTGTCTCTCCTGATGGTACTTCTGCTGGAGGCGCGCTTGTCCCTCGTCATGGTTGGTCTTGGTCTCCTCAAGCTGATTTTCATAATGGCATACCTCGGTGAAGGAAAATGTTAGGATTAGCATTTCTGCATAACTCAGTAGAAGCATTGCGTAAACACTCGCAGACGGTTTGGTTCAATAGCAGATATAACTGAAAATGAATTGAACTCCGCCACTCACAACCTTTTAAAATCTGTTAAAAAGAAGAAAGACTTCCCCAACATTGAAAAAGCCAGGCTTCCCAAACCTGATACCCTCCAGGTATGTAGGAGTATAGACCTACTTAAATTTTCAATTGCTGCTTGAAACCTGTTAATGATGCAACCTATAGAAACCAATTCTTAGACCAGCTACCATTAGAAGGATATTTGGGAGATACAGAAACCAAGAGAACCCAGAGACAATCCTTGGCATGGACAGAATAAAACTCTTTCGTAGACTTGCCCAGCATTGACCATTGATCATGACGGATGATCATTAAGATGAATGCATAGTCTTATAACACTCATTCAGTCCATCTGAATGCATAGGTGCATGGATATACAACAGGATGCTCGAACAATAATGTGCCAACAGTCAGGAGAACATCAAAGTACAACTGATGGATAAAAGTACCAAGAGTCAGACAAGAACTTCCACAATCAAGGCTTGACAGAGCCCCTGCCCCAATGTTTTTGAAATTGTAACAATATTTCATGACGAGGCTGATGAAACCTAGTTTGTTCAAGTCCAAATCATTTAAGTATAAAATCAGAGACGAAAAGGAGCTCGGTAAGAAGAATGTAATGGTGTGCATGTACTGTGCAAAGAATTTCCATTCTGTAACATACCATTTTACTTGGTGCATTTTGCCTGCTACTTCTCTCATTATTTTTCTGCATTGGAAAATCTTTCTGGAATCAAGGAGCTGCATGACAACTGTTTGTAAATATTGATTCGTAATTGAGGTAACTTCTCTTAGTTTAGTTGGGAAAATCATACTGATCAATGTGTATCTCTAATTGGCTGTGCTCGAACTGGAAAGTCTATTAAGGAGATAACTGTACTCAAACTTTCATTCAATAAGCCTTTGTCATCGTTCTATACAGACTTTCCATCTGTGATGATTGTGTCCATCAGGGACAAAGACCCCAAAGAGGGGAGGAAATGAGTGCTGTATGCTTTTGCCTCCCAAGAGCTACGTTATAAACAGCCTCTCTTCGATAATACGTTCTCTGCTGCTGGGATTCCTAATAGCAATACCAATAGCACTTAGACTTATATACTGCTTCACAGTGCTTTACAGTAGGGGTCCCGAACCTGTGGGCTACAGCCCACTACCGGGCCATGGTCTAATGGCAATTGGGCTGCATGAGTGGTGAGCTGTCATGCATGCAAGCACCGCTGGGTGAATTGCGCACGCCGGGCAAATTGCACATGTGACTGATGCTGGGTGAATTGCATGCATGACCAGCAGTGGGTGACTTGCGTGTACGGCCGCATGCCGGACCACCAATCCCAGAAAGGTTGGAGAACGCTGCTTTACAGCACTCTCTAAGTGGTTTACAGAGTCAGCCTGTTGCCCCCAACAATCTGAGTCCTCATTTTATCGACTTCGGAAGGATGGAAGGCTGAGTCAACCTCGAGCAGGTGAGAATTGAACTGCTGGCAGTCACAGAATTAGCCTGTAATACTGCATCCTAACCCTGCGCCATTACGGTTCTTAAGCTTAATTTAGAGGTCTGCAAAGGACAGCCTCATCTGATGATCCATGAAACTATCATCAGTTCTCTTAAGCTTTTGATCTTCATTACAAGTACAAACTTAATAATTCCTCATTCCCATAACATTATATTACTTTGTCTCATAACCCATATACCAAAACCATAAATCACTAATATTTCAGTCCTAGAGTTAACAAAAAGTCCATAAAGGATGCCCGATGATGCCAGATTTATACAAACATGTCTTATTTTAACCTTGGTAAAGCAATCTCTGTCCTAACTTCTGCTTTGAACAATCTTAATCTTTAGTTCTTTCAGATGCTATTGTAGAATTTGATCTCTCTTTCATTTTTCTTTTCCCCATTTTGAAGATTTCTTCAAGATTTTAACCAACTTTCTTGGTAAATCCAATAAAACATTCTTATGTGGGTCAATGTATTGGCTTGTCATTTGTACTTCCACTTTAGTTGTTTTCTAGTCCATATTTTTTATTTTTCAATACTTCTGAATTTTTTTAATATTCTGATATTTTTACATCTTGCAAACTTTATTTCATCTCTTTATCTTGTAAATCTTCCACGTTGTTCTCTTTCACACCAGTAATTTCTTCTTTAATATCTTTAGGACATAGTCTATTCATAGAAGTATGCAACATTGATGAAATTGAGGCTTCTATTTTTTGACCCCAATCTGCCGAAGCATTTCAAATATCAAAGCATTTTCTGTCTTTTTCAAGTTCTAGTGCTCACCAAAAACACTTTTCCATTTTTCTCTCTCTTTTCCCTTTCTGTCTGGAATCTTTAGTTCCCTCTAGTGTTCAATTTCTAAGATCATAGTCTCAAATTGTCCTTTTGACTTAAGAAATACTAAACAAGTTGGCTCCCACAAATGGCTGTTCATTTCTGCAATTATTTCCATTTTTTCTTTAGCAAAAGTCCTAATTTTCCATTAATCCAAGTTTGTCTGGTCCCTTAATTCATTTGTAACTTTCTTAGATCAGATTTGAATTTAGCTGTTTGCGTATATTTCTATTTTTTAAAAAGTTTTTAAGTTGATTATTATGTTTTCTTTTATGCAAAAATGAAGTTAAACTCACCAGGTTTCTTTTATAACTTGTTGTTTTGAAAATATCTAGTGTCCTTAAAGTAGTTGAATAGACAACTTTGGAAAGTGATTAGAAAATGAGTTAGCAAATTCAGTGTCACAACTGAGACCATGATGGTTCCCATTATCTCCTGGTACTCAAATTAATATCCTGTAGTCTCCTTATGAGTGGCAGCTATTCAGAACACAACTGAAAGATCTTCCATCCCCTCTTTATCAATAGACATTATGTGAGAACGCACTGGTCCAATCTTAGGTGCAGTTGTTTTCCCTCATTTGGATACTTCTTAGCTCACCACTCCTTACCCAGAAGCTCCAGAAAGCCAAAAAGCTTAATTGTACAAGAGAAAACTAAAGATTATAACAACAGCAGATTTCAATTCAATTAAAAACATATCCTATTACTATACTGATGTAATCACCATCTCTGATGCAAGTACTTCATGCTAAAGTGGGGACAACTTACTGTGTTTTCAAGCTCCTTTTGCAAGCTGTAGACATCCTGGTGAAGCTGATCCTTTAATTGTTCAATAATTATTTCAGCTTCTATGCTCATGTTTAGATGGCTGCAGTTCTCAGAAGCAGGCTCTAAAATACAGGGTAGCAAAGAAGAAATGAAGCTCTTTTGGATATCTGGTCAATGATGGATTACACTAGCATAAATATTAAAACATTACACAGTATTAGAAAGCTCCCCCCAGCAACACCACTTGGCAGCCTTGTTAGGTGAATCCTTAGATCCAACTTCTTTTGCATATACTGCCCCTGACCTCCCCAGATGCATACTTTTAGAGATTTGCTCACTTGCTTTAGCTTTTCCCTGAAGTGTGGGTACATTCTTGCAATATTGGCTACATGAAACACGGAAAGATGGCTTGATTGGTCCAAAAATTGTGTAACTCCCTCATAATACACAGTAGGTAGGACATATTGTATCTTGACTACCTTGTACTCCACCATCGTTTAGTTCTTCAAAGAGAGAGTTTTCCAGTGAAGGTCGGATAATTCTGCCTTGCATCTGGTACTCTTCCAGCTGAGATTGAAGTTCATCTATGTGATCTTGAAGTTCCTGAAAACAAAATGCAATCTCATCAGGACCAAGCCAGCCACACAATCAACTGGAGCAATATTTTTATGGTCTGGGAGGACTGAATAGCTCCTAATTCGTATGTATTTGCTGCAGTGTATAGCTGTCTGGGGAGTGAAATGTCTTCAGATCAACATAAAATGAACAGCTTTGGAAAAAGTCATGGGAAAGTTTCAGGTCAGGATGAAGAACTCTTAAATGACTGATGAGTTCACGGGTATTTATGTGTTTCTTTATACCTCATCTTTTTGCAAAATTTAAAATCTAAGGATATATATATTAAAGTAACAATAAATATTAAAATGCAACTGTTAAAAGCCAAGGGAAAGAGTAGCCTTTTATATATTACTTAAGTAATGAAAGACTAGAAGCCAAATCCAACTCTGGAAAGAGGATATTTTATAGGCTGGGAGCAACTCAGAGGAAGAACTTCTCCTATATCCTGGAACAAGGAGATTCTGATAGAGAAGGCAAGTTTGTAACAGGAGACGAAGTTCCCGAGATAATCCGGCTGTAAGCCCATTTGAGTTTTATAGAACAATCTCAATATCTTCACTTGTGCCTGCTCAGTGACTGGAAACCAGGGCAGATCTTTTATAAGCATCATATGATCTGTGTACCTTGAACTGATTAGCAGCTGAGCTGTTGCATGTTGCACTGATTTCAAACACATTTCATCTACATCTCTCTATAAAGCCCAAGTAACCTTTTGGAAACTAAATGACAGTAGTCTGGAGAAGAAATTGAGGAATGAAGACATCTCCGGGAAAAACAAAGCCAATAACGTATGGTGGAAAGAAGAGCCGGTGAATAAACTGAATCTTTAATATTTCTTCTCCAGACAAGGAGAGGATTTAAGATCACCCATAAGTGCTCCAGATAGCTTCTCATCACAAGGAGACTGCAAGACAGCGATTTCTAGAGAATTTAGAGCTCCGGGAAATGAGGGAATTGCTATCTTGCTCAAACTGGAGTTGAAAGGACACTAAGGTTCCATACTTCTTTTTCTAATCATTTTTGGAAATTGCTTGTTAACTGCTTTTCAGCCATTAGGAATCTTTGGATCAACAGGTTTTACAGCACTGGGTGAGTTTCCAACAATCCTTGGTAAATTTAATTTAAGAGAACATTTTTTCAAATAAAGAGCAAAAGGGTGATCAAAAGGGAATGACAGGGAAAAAGATCTTACACTGAATATACAAAAAAAGAGAAAGCAACGGAGGTCTTCATAATAAAAGGTGATATACAAAAACAAACCAAGATAGTGACTTGGATAACTTTTCATAGATTGGACTTATGAAAGAGGTTTGCTAAATTTCTGAGGAATGTTGCGAGAAGGAACAAATTAAAGATGAAAAGAAATCAAGTTCTATGACATTATTTGAAGGGTCTAAAAAGATGTACCAAACTGTTTCTCTTGATTCTTGGTGTTTACATCAACATGTCCCTACAGTTTTCCTGGTAACAGTATGGAAACCATCCTTCACTGCTTTCTTTTAAGCTGTATTGTCAAGTGCTTAATCCTAAAGCCCCGGACATTCATGAGAGGCTCCCGTTAATGTGCTAGGTCTGGTTCTTTAGTTGGAGGGGGGAAGGATCTCAAGCAAGGTTGACTATGTGTTCACATTTGGGAAGTAGGCCAGGCCTCTTCTCTGCTGATGGTAGGGTGGGAGGAAGAAATGAAGTTCAGAGGATTGCATAGCCAGCTGGCCAGTTCACACCTGGAACATGTGAATCAGACTTAGTCACCTTTAAATCTACTCACTTGGATACAATGATCTTCCAGCTCTCTTTTTATAGGCAGACACAAAATCTAGGAAAGTGGTTGACTGGAGTCTCTAGGCATAGGCCTGAGAAAAACCTCATTGTCTTCTGGCTGAAATTTTATTCTTACCCTGCACTGCTGTTCGTATTTCTTCTTCATCTGACTCAGCTGCTCCTCCTGCAAGAAGAACTCTGCGCTGCCAGGATCTAGGTCCCCAAACTAGAACCAAAGAACACATAGTCAATTTTTCCCAAACTGTGGACAGCCCATTTTCCTCACTGGCAGGGCAGCAAAATGGTGGTCCAGCAAATGAAAGCTTTATTACTGGATTTGAAAGGAAATCTGGTGCACTGAATAGAGGACAACACACTGCTGAAGGGCACTCAGCTAAAGAATACTGCTTTAGAAAATATGTCAAGAGATTAAATCTGGAGGTATGCAAGGCAGGTGCTGCTACCAGCTACCACTATGCTGTCTATAGCATATAGATATATGTACTATTTAATTGGTTATGCATTTATATGGCTGTCTAACTCAAACTCTGTGATTCTGTGTTGCCAATAAATAATATAATCCTCACTTAATGACAGTAATTGGGACTAGAATTTCCAATGCTAAGTGACACAGGCATAAGGCACAATGTTATGTGACTGTACCCCTTAGTGACAAGCAGTTGCGGTACTTCCATTTGCCATCATTAAGTGAATCCCACAACATTGTTAAGCGCGATGACCACCTTTTACGACCTCCTGCTGGCTTCCCCATTGACTCCACTTGTTAGAAGCCAGCACTGAAGGTTACAAATGATGATCACATGACTGTGGAATGCTGCAACATTATAACTGGGAGCTGATTGCCAACCACCCGGATTGCAATCATGTGACCGTAGGGATACTGCAACCATCAAAGGTATGAGGATGGTTATAATTACCACTCCTTCAGCACCTGTAAGTTCAATTGATCACTGAGTGAGTGGTACTAACCTAGGACGACCTCTTACATTATCCTTTAAATCAAATTAAGGAATAAAATGGCCAACAAAACTGAAAACATCTACAACTCACCCATTGTGCCCCCACAGTATGGTGTATTTATAGGCTGCAGTATAATAAAAGGTTTACATGGTGATCAAAACACTACCCTCCACCTGATTACAAAAAACACACCATGAAGCTCCTGAAAATCAAGATTTGAAGAGCACCAGAAAAGATGCCTCTCTAGGATGGTAGTAATACAGTCCTTATTCTTGCAGTCACTTGCGAAAGTGGTTGAACTGAAGTGATTGAACTTTAAGTCTGAAAATGCAGTTCCAAATATCTTTGTAGAGGGCTGAGTGGATTTTTTCTTACTATCTAACTTTCAAAAAAAATCTCTCCATCATTTCCTTTGGCTTTATTTGTTCCAGATTATCCAGACTCAAATCCCTTATTAACTGCATTTTGACATCTTCACACAGTCAAAGGACATTTGTAATATATTCTGGGATTTAGCTTTCTTCCTGTCCTAAAACCAACCTCCTGATATGCTGAACTAATCACCAACAGCATCTTACCTTGTCTGCTAAGATGTTTTCCCAATTATTCTGTAATTTGCTCATCATGCTTTCATACTTCATCAACTTCTCTCCAGTTTCCAGGAGCTCATGCTCTAAGCGACTATTTTCCTAAAAAGAAATCCAGAGGGTCTCAAAAGTATCCAGTTTGATTCCGAAACAATGCATAACAGTGACTGCGTTTTTCGGAGTTTCATTTTCCTTCACCTTGATATTATTAACAAAGCCTGGATTTTTCATGCAGCCTTCCTGAAAATGCTGGTAATTGTAGTTTTAACAAATAAAGAGGGCACTAGATGGGCTGACATTAAATTAGAGAAGGCAATATTTAAAAGGATGCTATTCGAATCCAGAGGAGGCTAGTATGAAACTCTAAGGGAATCTATATCTTCATTTCTTGCATGGTCCCTGGAGGATCATTATAATATTTAAAGGAGAACCCTCTTGCCTCGTTCTAAAACCTAATTAACTGCCTTAAAATTAACTTTCAGTTTATGCATTCAAATGAAACTCCCAAATGCAACATGGAATATCATGTTAGGAGAAGGTCTTCATCTTTTCCATCCCGCCTCCTTTCCTTCAACCCCCAGAAGAATTATTCTTTGCATAATTTAAAAAGCTTACATCAAGCTTTTTAATAAAATACATCAGTCCAAATGTCAGTCGATTGATTTGCACATTAAGAACTAGGTGCATGTAATAAATGCTGTTCACATGAGGAGATAAGCATTCACACACACACACACACGCACACACACGCACACACACACGTATCCTGTTCAAGGAACTGGGTTGCTTCTTTTAATCCCTGAGATGCACGTACAGCTTCTAAATAAATGCATCTAGCAAATAAATAAGAGCGTGACAAAGTTATTTAATACACATGAAGTAATAAGAATTGTATTTAGATGATTTTAATTTTTGTCATGATCCATGGGAATACTATAAAGCTTCTTTACAAGCATTCAAAACCCAAGCATGGTCTGTGGTATGAAATAAATTGTGCCCTCCTGTTTTAAGCCAGCCGTTACCTTCATTGTCAGAGCAAGGCGGTCCTGGAGATAATTCTCTTCGGTTTTCATCTTCTCTATCTCCTGCTCCAATTCTGCTTGTTGCTTGCTGGCCTGCTGCTGTATCCTCTCACAATCTTTCTGAAATTCTGTTTTGAGAACTGCAAGACGATCCTTGTACTCCTCATCCAGTTTGCTATGCACATAGATTAAGAAAGGCCAGGGGTTGAGTATTCAGTTCATTAAAATCAATGGTAGGCAATAACCTAGCAAAATATCATAAATTCAGTGTTATTTATTAATAAAATTGTCCACATTGAGATCATCTTGGTAATGAAATAATCCCAGGCCATCCTCACCTGAGAGGATTTAAAAACAAAGTTCTCACTTCCAAGAGAAATGGTACATCTGGATTTCTAAAGGTTTGAAATTCCTACAGAATCCTGGATCACACCAAGAGAGCATGTGGAAATTTGGATGAATTGAGAATTGTATATACTCTTTCATGGATTGCTATATTTCTCAGTTTCTGCCCCCTTCTCTGCAGCAATGCTTAAGTTTTGCCTAGTCTCAGTCCAGTTGGGATTTTGGAAAGCCATTAAAACGTGATGCTTTCAGAAGGCTAGTAAATTGTGAGGTTAATCTTTATAGTATCTGTTTTAACTGAATATTTTTATTGTTCTTTGGTGTGTAAGAGATGGTTATGTATTATCATTTATTATAATCATTTATCATTTTCATCTTTGTTACTGAATATGGGAGGGAAAGCAAGTCACTAGAAGGCTTCCTGCATATATTTTAAGACATTTTAATATGAAAAATTACTTCACTAATAATAAATGATTATTAAATTTTGATTTTGGGGTTATTAGAAGTGGTAAAAGTGGATTTGGAGGTTGTATGCAGCACACAGTCTTCCTAATCTCCCTTCAAGGGTGTTACGAGTCTCCTTAAGATGTCTCATCCTACACTTCTTTGTCTATTCTCCTTACCTATTCTGAAATATGTCAAGAAACTTAGTTTAAGATGTCATCTCCACAGATCTACTTCCTAGCCTCTTTCTAACATTCATGACTCACTTGAACCTATGGCCAGGCTTGTCAATTGTTATTTCAAGAGACCTAGCTGCCAGTTAAGTCACAGTGATGCCATGAACAGAGATTGTGAATCCTGAAATAAAAGCAACATACCTTAGGTTGTATTCATTTTGGCGTTCAATGGCAGCATGATGGTCATCTACTTCGGCGGCCATTAGTGATGCTCTTTTCTCCACTTTCTCCAAATCCAGACGTAGTTTTTCCTTTTCCCTTAGAACTAGGTCAGCCCGTTCTCTAAAAAAAAAAAAAGCCTCGATTGTCAGATAATGCTTGCTGAGCTTCTCAGCAACACAGAGAAGATAATAGCCTGACCATTTCTAAGCGCATCTGTGATTATGTCTACCCGGATGTGCAAATATCCTGTTTATAAGTCACTATTAGGCAAGTAGTGAAATCTTTCAGGCTGAGAGGTTATGCTAGAAAGCAAACTCCAGTGAATCACAGGAGTCAGAGTAGGGTGGCAGTAACAAGAGATGGGAGAAATGAGTATGTATGGGTCTTTATTTGCTGGGGTAACAGAATGGCTAAGAAACAGAGCAACAAGTTAAGAAGATCTTGCTTCTACTACAAATGGGTTTACAATTTGAAAGAGCTTTCTTCCCCTGTCAAAAACTCCTCTGATCCTGAATAAAATGTTGCAACCAGCAGGCTAGCCCAGGTCAGAGCTTTTGTAAAGGATGAGAAACTACTACTTGAGTCGATATAGATCTAGGAGTGTCAAGAAAGTGGAAAACATGAAACACCAGGGCTACAGTCTGCTAATTCTTGACACAATCATTTAAGGCAATGGAGCACAGTTCCGGATTTCACAGGTATTTAAGGAATCAAACCCAATTTGAAAAGTAAGGGACTGTTTCCTTATCATCTTTGTGTGTTGGCTAGTCTTAATTTATGCGGAATTTTCTAGGCTTCTCATCAGTTGCTTTGATGCAAACCCAACCGAGCACGGATGGCGTAGTGGATAAGTGCAGTATTGCAGGCAAACTTTGCCCACAGTCCAGAGCTCAATCCTAGTGGGGCCCAGGGTTGACTTAGCCTTCCATCCTTCGGAGGCCAGTAAAACGAGAACCCAGATTGTTGGGAGCAATATGTAAATAATGCATTTTCACTATAAGTCCCCCAGAGCAGAGGTCTCCAACCTTGGTCCCATTAAGGCTTGTGGATTTCAACACCCAGAATTCCCCAGCCAGCCAAGCTTCTAACTAAAAGGACCAAGGTTGGAGACCTCTGACTCAGAGAGTGCTGTGAAGCACCAGGCGGAAGTATATAAGCTTAAATGCTATTGCTATGCCTTGAATCAAAACAGAAAGATTCTCTCCTGCTAAAGACTTCACCCAGCTGGACAATGGACCTCTGTGCATAACATTCAGACCAAATCAGCAAGGCAATTCTGATCTTGTACTCGAAGAGGTGTTTTGACTGAAGCTTTGTCGAAGTGAAGCCCTTTTTGGGGAATTCCCACCACCTTTACATTTCAGGATTTTGTTAAAGCTGGTTTACTATCTCCATTTCATTGTAAATATATATATTTATGTCAGATACTCACATCAAATGCCGAATCTCCATTTTGAAAGCAGCCAGGGCTGCTTGATATATCCCATTCTTTGCTATGAGAAGCTCGTTTTCAAGGGCAAATGTCAGTTCGGCCAGGTTAACTTTACCATCCAAACTGAAATCTAAGGCCTGCAAAAAAGTTAGGATGGACAAATGTGTCAGTTTTGATAGAGGGGAATATTTGTAGCTCAGGGTTGACCTGTGGGGTCCTTGGCGCTCTCTGAACTTGGTGGTTTTCTTGCAGACATTTCATTATCATACAGTATGATGATGTTACATGGTTTGGCAATGAAACCTCTGCATGAAAATCACCAAGCTTCAGAGAGCGCCAAGGACCCCACATCTCAGTTTTGATTCTTCTCATTTCATTCTACCAGAGTACAAAACACGGCTCAACATCGTCACCCAATCTATCCCTGGAGAAGAATCGGACCATATAAAGTTCTTCCCTTTCTTTTTAGTTCTCTTCGCAGGCAATCCTCCCCCCCCCCAAAAAAAAACCCAAAGCAAAACAAAAACCTTGTATGTTAGAGAGAGAAAATGTTTCAGCCTATTATGCCTTTAAAAATGACTTCCCTTCCTTTTTGTCACTTCTGTCTCAGAAGAAGACAAGATGGTAGCAAAGGATAAGCTGTAGGACGCCATTATTCTTATATGATTTTTTGATTTCTGATGTGGAATATATTTAGGAAAATATGAGTGGAACTACACAGTACAAACAATAAATGGGTCTTGCTTAGGACCTCGGTGCAACCTACATATCTCAGCCGTTCCAGTAGAATGATTCTTTGCATAACGATGGCAAAGTTTGACAGAATTTTGTGGTGGATACCAAATGGATAGATCTTATGAAAAAAAGTCATGGTAAATTTGATTTCATGGACATCATCTGTTCTGCAGACCAGATGTTCCCTCTGCACAAACAAGCAGACCTTAGCAGCCAAATGCCATTTCTCCCAAAATAAGACCTAACCAGAAAATAAGCCTTAGCATGATTTTTCAGGATGCTTGTAATATAAGCCCTACCCCCAAAATAAATCCCAATTAAGATCATCATCCAGACAGACACATGTAGTACCGTATATTCCTGAAAATAAGCCCTAATGCGTCTTTTGGAGCAAAAATTATAATAAGACCGGGTCTTATTTTCGGGGAATCGTGGTACATACTTAGGCGGATTCTGGGCATAGCTTCACTTTGTTGTGCCATCACAGTTTTATAAGCATATAATGGCTTCTCTTGAAAATGGTACATTTAACTCTGACTGGAGATGGACAGATGAGGAAGATCCATACTGTCTGCTTGCTCAATTGCCAGAACATATCACTCACTGTTTTGATCTTGGATAACGGCACCCCGAATCACATATGTTTTGACTCTCTACTTTAAAAGTACTGTGCAAGCCATCTTAAACCCTTCTAAGCAGATGGTCTTCAGCGCTTCATTCCAATACTAGTGAAAAACTCTGATTGTCTGCAGTATACCCCTTCCACTCCAGCAGCTGATTGCTGCCCTATTCTGACATGCTGGTCAGGAGTTGCCTTTTAAAAATCATTTTACAGTTGATCTAGTGATGGTCCATTAAGTTGTCCTGTTGCTTCCTGCCCCCTAAAACAAATATTTTTCAAACTTGGAAACTTTAGGACGTGTGGAACTCAACTTCCAGACTTCTGGTGTTGAAATCCACACATTCCAAAGTTGCCAAGTTTGAAAAACATTGCCCTAGAACAGGGTTTCCCAATCTTGACGATTTTAAGGTGGGTGGACCTCAACTCCCAGAATTCTCCAGCCAGCATGGCTGGCTGGGGAAT
>JANHFO010005196.1:49313-61357 GCA_032468095.1 Pareas carinatus
CAACTCCCAGAATTCTCCAGCCAGCATGGCTGGCTGGGGAATTCTGGGAGTTGAGGCCCACCCACCTTAAAATCGTCAAGATTGGGAAACCCTGCCCTAGAAGGTCAGTGCTCCATTCTAATCTTACATCTTTTAAGTTGCTGCACAGGTCAAAACATTTTTATTTTTTGCTTCCCCACCCTTATTTGGAGTACTGAAAAAGGTTTCATTTGTTTCTTTTTTCTTAAATCTAAATGCACAGGCTAAAAGGAATAAGGCTAAAATGTTTCAAAAATATTGTTTTGGCTTCTATGATGCTGAATCTTCCTTGCCATGAAGCTTATTTGGACTTATATTTGCATGTAGGAATGAAAAGACAATTTGTTCCCTTTGCTTTGATTACTGAAGGCTCAGAGCACTGATGGTACAATATGGGGGGGAAGAATACAGAAGAACCTTTGCTTGTGCCAAGAGATGGGAAAGCGATCCACGTGCAAACTTCTGTGAGAGCTGTCTCCTACCAAAGCAAAGGCATGGAGACTAACAGAGGAGGAATAATCTCTATAATGGTGTTCTCAACCTCACCCACTTTAAGATGTGCAGATTTCAACTCCTAGAATCCCCTAGACAGCATGCTGGCTGAGGAATTCAGGACTTGAAGTCCACACATCTTAAAGTGGCTGGAGATGAGGAACACTACTCAAGGAAAGGCATGCACAGGGGCCAGCCAATGAGGGCTGCCTTCCCTGCATAGGTGGGAGGAACAAGAAGCAAGGGAATAACCAATCAATTTCTACGGTGCTCATAACCCTGATTGAACATCAATCCAAATGCATGGTTGGCTGAAATGTTTAACAGAGGTTCAGAAATAGCTGGGAGTTGCATAGGAGATGAGCAGCTTAGACTGCAATGAGGAATTCCCCTTGCTTACAAAGGCCTGAATAATCCACAATTTAGTTGCACCACATCAGTTCGCCCAGAAGCCCCGGGGTGTGTAATTGTTGGAGAAGATGAAAGCTTCCTGACAAAGTGGCTCGGAGCATCGTCCCCAGATTGAAATGTGTGGCATCCCATTAAAACCCTTTGTGGATTCTGAACAGTACTTTGAATCTACAGTTCAGATATATTTCTGAAACCGCATTAGTAACTGGGTAACCATGGAATATATTACCTTCAAGATCTCCTGACTATTCTCTATGCCTTGTTCTTGCCAAACATCAAAAATTTGTTCCACTGCAGCATAACCCATCCCATCATCCAGGCTGGAAAAGACACGGAAGCTGATTGTACTTGTCATTGCTGAGGGAGGGGTGGTACGTCTCCCACTTTCATCAAAGGCCTGAAAGGTGAGAGGGGGGGAAAGAGACAGGGAAAAAAATTAATGCTTTTCTGTAGCATGTAAATTATACCCTCTGGGAAAAAATCAATCATGTCAGGATGTTAATTTGGAACCTTTCTTCTTAATGGGGTTGATTTCCAGAAGAAAGCAAGTATTTTCATTTGAATATACCCATTCTCCATATTTGTAATGGTATAGTCCAAATACCTCACCTCTCTAGGATTTAAGCTATAGATATAATTTGCTCTCTTAGAATAAATCCAAATAAGCAACCCCTGAGCATATCTAGATTTTCCACCTCCTGGCGCTTTCCACTCCTCATGGACAGTTTAATTGGTTTTCCTGTACATTGCAGAGAGTTGGATTAGATCAGTTTTTTTCAAACTTGGTAACTATAAGACATGTGGACTTCAATTCCCAGAAATCTACAGCCAGCAGTTGACGTCCACACATTTTAATGTTGCCCAATTTGAAAAATAGTGAACTAGATGATCCTTGTGGCTCTTTGCAACACTATGAATCTACGATTCTGATATTTCCGTACAACAAGATCTCACAATAATATTTAAGATTAAGCAGCCACTGCTACTTTCCTTTGTTTTATAAAGGCCAAACAGGAATTTCAATTTTCAGTTTCCAAACAAGCTTTACAATCTTGTTGATGAAGATGGTGTACATAGAGAAGGCCAACCACAGTCAATTAAATAGCAGCAACCATAACTGCCCAATAAACTCCCGGGACAAATAAAAGAAAGAAAAATTTGGAATAGGAAAGTTCAATAAAGAGAAAAAAACATGGCTGCAAACAGCAATGAGGCAATACAAATATTTGGCAAGAATATTTTCCTCACCGTCCTTAACAGTTGTGCTAAAAGTGCTACTATTTTCAAAACAAAACTCAGGAAAACTTGACATAGATTGAATTAAACGTACTTGGAGAACAGAGCAGAATATCTTAGTGATGTGCTTGGAGAAAGCACATTGAAAGCACTCACCTGCATAGAAAGATGCCGTTTCAGCTGCCTATATGGAGTGGAGGCAGAAGGTGGGAGAGGCTTCCCAATTTTAAAGAGTCCGTAGAAAAAGTCTTCGATGCTCATTGTACCATCGTTATGGTCAAGGTTGCGAAATACTTCTTCCAGCATCTGAGAGGAAGCAAATGTTTCAAATTAGTGAAAATGTGCAGAACCTTATTGGAGGGGTGGGAACATCCTCGTATAATTCAGAAAATTAAATGTAACTGAAATTCACTGATGCAGTCTGAAACTTGGAAAAATGAGGCTAGGCAACAGCAGGTGGCAGCATCTGGCTAACCCCATCTGAGCTTAGGAGTTAGGTAAGGTTGGTCTTGGTTAATACTTACTATAGATGGGAAACTCTTTGGGAATCCCAGGACTGTAGGGCTGACTGGGAAGCCCCAAAGGATCCCAGAAGGCAATGACAAATCCAAGGAAACCAAGGAAACAGCACAAATGCATCCATGAAGTCATTGGGAGTCAAGCTGACCCCCAAAGGACTTTTCCTGTCCTTTTAGAAGTTACTGAACTTAGTCTTAAACTTCTTCTAAATGCTGAGCTGAGAGCTAGAGAGCTGAGAAATAGACCCAATTTGCATGGTTAGAGCTGAATATTGTGTTATTTAAGGAATGTCTCTGTAAACTTTATTTCCATGAGAATTCAACTTTAATAAAAGTTTCCACAAAACACATGGGACAAAAATATATTAGACTCTGCAGCCTTTTCTCTGTTTTGTGGCAACCTTCCCAAAATGCACCTATAACCTTGTAAAATAATAAAACAGACAATAGTAATACTCTTTGCCTGTTTTACTTCCAGGGGTATCAGAATCAAGTTAACATCATTTTGTCAACTGAAGGGTGCAGAGCACAGGGTGGAAAGATTTTGCTGTTCCCGAAGAAATGCAGAGGAGAAGGGCCACTTCATTATTCCCTATGGGTAATTTGTATCGAGTCTGTCAGAGGCTCAATAGACTTGGTTTATTTCATGTTCTTCAAAAAAACAGTGGAAACCACGTTGTTTATGATTACAAAATTTCAGCAAAGTTTTGAAGAGCTATAAAAACTTGTTTAGCGGGTTGCCTGCAGCCTATAAACTACAGGATGTTTTCCCCAAACCACAAGAATATATTTATGTTCAAACTTACAAAGTTAAGGAAATAAGAATAGCATTTCCCAGCAGTTATATTGACCCTAGGGCAAGTCAGGACAGGGCAGAACTGTCATTAGGTACCTGAGTGTCAATATTCTGCAAACCAAACTGCTCACAAATGGAGACAAGCTTCTTTCTGCTCAAGTGATCATCTCTGGAGATTCCAAGATTCTTGCAAACCTCATGTAACTTCTCTTCTATCCAATCCTGAGAGGGGAAGATATTTGGAGATGTATTCAAGTCATCGGGATTCCAGAACCTCAACTGGCCTAAAAAAAAGCAACAAAACTTGATTTGGGAGAGAGAAAAACCCAACATTTGGAAAAGCAAACAGAGGAAAAGCCACAAATAAGCTAGTGAATCTTTCCAAAAGAGTAAATTCTTATCAATGTTCTCCCTGATAAAAATCAAGTTATGCTAAGATAATGGCTGTTGCTTTTTCTTACTATTTATTTTAAATAATTTACACATCCTACATTGTTTATTACAGGAGAGTCAATACTATAAAGCCTAATAAACTCCTTGAGGAATTAAAATGAATTAAGATCTAGGTAAAAGAAAATATTTTTGGTCTAGGTTAACCATAAGGCCCGTGTCCTTCTAATTGTGGCATGAACAATATTATACAGCTGTTTCATATGATGTTTTTTCATCATGATATTGCCTTAATCTCATTTATATTTCAGGTTGAGATAGTTTAAAATTGCCTTCCATTGTTCCAGTCTTTCTCTTCTTCCAATACTGCTTGTTGTAGACCTAATCTAGTAAATTCTATGAAAAAATTAGCTGATTGTGTGCTGGGATCTGCTCAGCTCATATGGGCCACCTTGGACAGTTCCAAATCTTCCAAATAACATGCAGATCAGAATTATGTACCTCTTCTAGTCTGGCTTCTGCTCAGTATGGATAATTTGGAAACAGATGGTATCTGTGATGGAATATAGTGAGGACGTGGATCTCTAGGAGGGAGGGAGTGCATTCCAGAGAAGGAAGAGGCAACTCAGTCTGATGTTATGTGTGAGAGAAGAGAGGGTGAAGACAGCCCTTCTCTCTTAATAGTTTACGAAGTATGTTGAGATGCAGATAGTATAGAAGAGTGCTCTGTCTACAAGATTTTGTCTGCGGGTGTGAAGCAATAAAGAACTCAGCTCGGAGGAATGTTCAAGTGTCATTCTAGGTTTTGGGCCTGACAATATCTTTAACATGTTGTTCAAAAGCACTTGGCAATGTCTGAACCAAGAAATTTACTTGGTTGTTGCATCTGTTCTCAGTTACAATTAATTGTACATTCTCTAAAATTATAAATACATGAAAGGCAGAATTCTAATGTGTTAAATAAATTGGGTCCTAACAGCAATTTTAAAGCTCAGAAAATTAAACAATTCTTAAATGCAGAAAATAAATAAAAATTCCCTCTTCTCACTGCTCCCAAATCCTTCTCCCAGTTCATGTTCTATTCCATTTATTTCAGAAGAAACCAGCATCATCTTAAGAGCCAGGATGGTGGAGTGGTTAAAAGCAGCACTGCAGGCTATTTCTGCTGACTGACATCTGCCATTAGTCATCAAAAGTTCAGCAGTTCGATTCGCACTGGCTCAAGGTTGACTCAGCCTTCCATCCTTCTGAGGTCGGTCAAATGAGGACCCAGATTGTTGGGGGCAATAGGCTGACTGTGTAAAATCGCTTAGAGAGTGCAGTTAAGCACTGTTAAGCGGTATATAAGTCTAAATAATAAATAAAATAAATAAATTTTTAAAAAGGCAGAGAAAAAGGGAAGGCAAATCTGCTAAAAGGCAATAATTATACTACCAATGCATCAGTGGAGAGACTGCAGTGAAGCAGTCAAGACCTGACAAAAAAGAAACAATGCAGTTCTAGGTGTAGCCAAGAGATAACCCAAAGAAATATAACAAGAAGGCAGTTTCAATAAATGAGGTAAATAAGAAGCTGAAATGAAAGAACTTGTAATAACAACAGAATGGTGAAAAGGGGCAAAGAAGATCACTGATTGGTCAGCATCAGATAAAAATGATCTGCATGGTCTTGGTTGAAAAATTTGACTGGTCTACCTGATAATGAAAAAATTAACAAAAGAGTCATGACCAGGCAAATATAGGCTAATTACCTACTTAACCAACAACTTCAACTTGTGAACTTGTATGGTAGTTGATGCAGTCTCAACTTCAACAGCATCTAATTGAAAAAAAGTTCTTTACGTCTGAGCGGAAAGGAAACTCCTAAATAGCTGCTCAAACAGCAGAGGAACAAATTGACAAGATGTTTTTGAAAAACTTCCAGAGAAGACCCACTTGAATGTAGCTTGGATTGATTACAGGAAGGCATTTGACTCCTGGCTAAGTGATTGGATAATCAAATACCTAGAAATAATGGGAGTCAATAGAAACAACAGAAACTTTATGCAAAGATCAATGTCACAATGGAAGTCAAAGTTGCTGGTCAATTGTGAGTTTAAGATCAAGAGAGGAATTTTTCAAGAAGACTCACTATCATCACTATTATTTATCACCGCACTGATTTTTCTGTCAACAATTCTGAACAAGTCAGACCATGGTTATCAAACATCAAAAACATCTGCTAAGCTATCACATCTCTGTTAGATGAATGGTCTGAAGTTCTATGGAAAAACACCATCTGAAATAGAATCCATGCTCAACACTGTCTGTATATGCAGCCAAGATGTTGCAATGGAATTTGAACTGGTCAAATTTATTATTTATTATTTAGGCTTATATACCGCTTAACAGTGCTTTACAGCACTCTCTAAGCGGTTTACACAGTCAGCCTATTGCCCCCAACAATCTGGGTCCTCATTTTACCTACCTCGAAAAAATGGAAGGCTGAGTCAACCTTGAGCCAGCGAGAATCGAACTGCTGAACTTTTGATGGCAGATGGCAGTCAGCAGAAATAGGCTGCAGTGCTGCTTTTAGCCACTGCACCATCCTGGCTCCTAAATGTCCCATCACCACCAACAGGGGAAAAATAGTGAAAACTGAAGGAATCAAGATACCCAACGGAAATATTTCAAGAGTTTTGATGAAAATGGTCACTATAAGTACCTGGGCATTCATCAAGCTGACAACATTAACTATATTAAAGTCAAGAGGAAGGTTAGAAGTGAATATATATCCTGAGATGGAAGATTTTAGAGTTCAAACTCAGTGGAGGAAATACCATCAGGGCAATTAACACTTAGGCAATTCAATATACAGATACACAGCTGAAATAGTGTATTGGACTCAAGCAGAACTAAAAGCCTTGGATAGGAAGACTCCTAAAATAATGACAATGAATCATGCCCTTTATCCACACAGTGATGTTAACAGACTCTATTTACAAGGAAAACAGGTGGGCTGCAGAATGTTGTAAGCAGGTGAAGAACTAAAAAGGGCATTGAAAGAATATCAGAAGGCCAGTGAAGATGCACTGAAGCTAAGATACCATGAAGGCTTGTTGAGTACTGAAGAGACCAAACTGATCTACAAAAAGACCAAGTGAAGAGTAGAAACGAGACATGACAAGGCAAAATATTACATGGCCAGTATATTAAAAAAATAGCAGGCAAATCAGATAATAACAGCACCTGACAATAATTAAGAACAGGAAAACTGAAGAAAGAGACAGAGGGGCTAATTCTGGCTGCACAAGACCAAGCCTTAAGAACAAATGCATACCAAGCCAGAATTGAGAAGACAGCAACAGACAAAAAAATAATGTACCTGCAAAGAAACTGAAGAAACAGTGGACCAGAAACTGAAAAACAGTGAAACAGTTAGCTGCTGCAAGATTGCAGAGGCTGAATACAAAGAACGGCATGATAAAGTAGGAATAATGTTGCATTGGAATATCTGCAAGAACTACCATTTGCCTGCAAATAAAAACTGGCAGGACAATAAAACAGAAAAAATAATAGAAAATGAAGAAGTTAAAGTGCTCTAGGACTTCAGAATTCAAGCAGACAGGCACTTGTCACATAACATCCCAGACTTAACAATTGTTGTTAACAAAGACCAAAAAGTCTGAATAGTGAACATGAAACTACCTGTGGACAGCAGAAGAGGAGAAGAAATGGGAGAAAATCACCCAATTTAAAGAACTGTAAAAGAGTACTAATAGTAATGGGTACCTTGGGGATATCCCAAAATATCTGAACCTTTACTTGAACACCACCAACATTGACAAATTCATCATCAGTCAATTGCAAAAGCCAGCTTTACACAGAACAGCTTACATGCTGAAACAATACCTTTCATACTATTAAACATCTCCCTATTACAGGTCTTTGGGAAGGAATTGATAGAATGGGTAAAAAAGCCAAATCTAGTCTAAACATCTGATTGGCTATGCAATGAACCATAATGCGATACATGTCATTAAAGCAGAGGAGGAAGTACATCAGTATTTATAGAGTCTTGAGTAAATCAGCCACAGTAGGATTAGGCAATGTGTCACCCTCCAAATGTTCAACAATTCTTATTAGCTCTACACAGCATGGCCAATGTCAAGTGATGATAGAATTACAATTGAAGAGAATAAGTGCTTTCAGTTATCTTAATGCTTGATGATCACTAGGATTCTTACTAAGATGGGAATACAGAGTTGAGAATAAGGGATTTAAAGGACAAGATCATAGCTCAACCCACAATCAACTTCTTAAAGCAACAGGCATGTCGGCTGATGATGTTGAGAATGAGAGCCCAGTACACCCAGAAAGCATCAGATTAAGGGAGGCTGATATAAGTTTCTGTTCCAATACTTTTAATACTATACGGACATCTTGACTTAAAGATGTGTATCAGAATGATAACAGATTTGCCCAATCTTCCAGCTCACAGCACACTGAAGCTGTAGACCAGAGTTTTTCAAACCATGTTTCGTAGAACCCTAACTTGATGATGCTCTGTGTGAGACTAAAGGCAAAAAGAAAAAGTTCGTTCACAAGTACAGCTAATCTCCTATTACTAGAGCTCTGCCTTCTGATCTGGGTTCTGGACTCTCTCCCTCCCCCTCTCCCCCCCCTCCTCCATCCCTCCATCCCTCTCATACTGTGGCTTAAAGTGATTGAAAATCCTGGCTCTATGGAGCAATACTGACACACACAGGGTACAGTTAATAACTGCACCAAAGACTCAGTTGTCCCTCTGCTCTGAATTTCATAGAACAATCAACTTGAATGATACCAAGAATTACATAAAACAACACTGCGGTTTCCCCTTGACCTTTCCTATTTTCTCAATTATAGCTGCCAGATTTTGAATAAGTTTAATAAAAAGGGAAGGAAAGGGTAAAGATTTCTCACTGACATTTTAAATTCAGTCTCTTTCAACCCATTGCTTTAGATATTTGAGGAAAAGTTCTCTAATGCTATTTATTTTTGTTAAGCTCTCCCTTTTCTGTGTAATATCAAAAATCTACGTGATTCTTAGCCAACTTGGTGCCTTCCCAATATCTAAGATATTCCCATTGTCGCTATCCAGCATGGATCCCACTGTGAGAGGAATTATTCAAGTGAGCAAAAGGTGGATGTTTATCTTTCTATTGATTTTTTTAAAACCAGTCTATTACCTAGTCTGTGACTGCCACAACCCATGAAAGAGTAACAGTGGTTCAAATATTTTAGAACACAGTACAGGTAGAATAATATCCAGTTTGCAGTTTGCATGGAAATCTGGATAAGGGACAAGAGGATTAAGGGTTTTGCAAGGTGATGAGAGTCAGTGGCTAAGGTGCTGGCCTAGAAATCAGGAAGCTGTGAATTTTAATCGTCTCTTGGGCATGAAAATTGGCAAGATGGCTTTGAGCCAGTCTCTCAACCTAACTCATCCCACAGGGTTGTTGTCAAGGGGAAAAACAGGAGAAAGATAGGACTATTAGAATGCTCACCCCCTTGAGCTGAAAATTTTTCTCTCTCTAAAAAAATCTAATAATAATGAAAAGATTTTCAACTGAGTTTAAATATGCTCCTGAAAGTAAATGACGTTCACTTTTTCAGCATTCTTTCTTTTGCCACCCCAACTATTTTCTATATAGTTCAGATTATTCCAGATGAACTCAAAGTCTTGGCTCCTCATCCCGGGCACGGATATTACTGTGAAAGAAGGCAAACATACGTGTCCCAGGATAATGTTGCTGGATTCAATCTGAGTCGGGGCCAAAGACTTGTTCTTCCCAGCTTTTGGACTCATGCTGGAGCCCATCTTGATTTTCATTAGCTAGAGGATTTTACCTGAGATGGAAACTCTTTGGATATAAAGATAAAGACCTGTAGAAGACTAGCTCAAGTTCCTGCATATTTCAGACTAAAGAGATAGAAGAGGGCTGTTTTGTCTTTCTCCACAATGATTTGACTTCCTCTTCCACCTTAGAGCCTTGGAATTTCTTGGTGAACAAGTCTGACCTTCCTTGGCATTTTTTTGAGGTCAACCAATACCGGCTAGATGCTGCCTCCAATTATGAACGTTTTTAAAAACGGGAAAAAAGATCCACTTGTTTCTATCATCTATTAAGCTTTCCAACACCATTCTAAATCATCTAACACTCAATTTGCACGTGCCTGAAGGCTCTCACTCCATCAAGATTACATAAGCATACGCATAGATTGAAAAAATAGCCATGTTTTTCCTCCTGCTTTTTTTTCTGGTTTACGAACATTCTGCTTGATAAAATGTTCTAAGAAAGGAACCCACAAAAGTACTTGCCTAATAAATGTATTACCTGTATGGGCTTTTCATTTTTTCATAAAGCAGGACAAGGTTTGCTTATTAGCTTTCCCTGGAGTCCTGGTTATCCCCTTCTGATAGCAAATGACAGGCCTCTTAAGAACAGCTTTGTTGGAATCTGATGGAAGACTCAGGGCCACACACATCCTTAGAACCAACCTTATGGCTTGACTTGGGAGCTCCAGAGTATCAAAGGTCATGAGTTAAGTGGAAGCACAAGGGGAAGGTGACAAGAAACAAAGAAAGACGTGCAAGAAATGCGCACATCAGAATGTCATGGGCTGAAACATTCCCTCTGATGGGTTGTGACAGGTTTAATTTTCAGAGTACACCCATTAAAGTGATAGATAGCAGCATTCAGCTCACGCTCAGTCTGTTTGTGGGTCCCTGATGCTGCAGAAAGCATGTTATTTAATGGCTATAATTTATGAATGTTGGGGCTGTATCTGGGCTCCTATCCAATTTGAGGGGAGCAATAGTACTAGAGAGGAAACGGGGTTGATTTAATGTCATACATCAGTGTGACTCAGAAGGTAAACAGACATGCCATATTAAAGAAACATCTTTTGCAATCTATCTCAAACCCAAGGGCACTTGCAAGGGTGTTTCTAGAATCCAGAAATGTCTTTCTAGGGTATGAAACCTGGGCAGGAGAAACACTGTATGATTTAGTCAATCCACAGCTATAATTCAAGACTGACTTATCTAAGACTATCTTAGGCTTGAGAAAGGACAGCAGAGTTTGCTTAGTCCATATGCCGGGCTGTACAGAATTCACCAAGACCTCTCCCTGAGGCTAAATGTGAAATGACTATACTAATAATTAGCAGAATACTTGGTATAGATGATTTACTCACTTATTAATATGACTATTAATTAGGATTACTAATAATTTGCAAATAACTGACCATTTTGCATAATGACTCTATAAGAATATACGGGGAAGAAGATGTTAGGTATTTGTTTATAACAGTCTATTCTTTTCCTCAGGGCATCCTACAGTAGTTCTTCCAAGTTCATTTTTTATCATAATATTTAGAACAGGGGGAAAGCCAAAATCACACTAAAACAGGTTTTAGAGAGGTGGGCAGAATGAATGTAAGTCTTAAATAAAGAAAGAAAGAAGGAAGGAAGGAAGGAGGGGAGGGGAATAAAGACTATACCTAAACAGATATTGAGATTAAGCTATGACCATTATTTTAAAATGCTGATTGGGGGGGGGAAGGGCGGGAGGAAGAGTTGCAACTAACTTAAAAAGAAATCATCCAAGGCAGGGGTCTCCAACCTCGGTCCATTTCAGGCTTGTGGACTTCAACTTCCTATGCTGGCTGAGGAATCCTGGGAATTGGAGTCCACAAGCCTTAAAGGGACCAAGGTTGGAGGCCTCTGATCTAAGGCAGCAAAACGTCAGACTAATAGAAGAAATTAGATAGAGTGACTAGAACTTGTTTGGAAAAGGAGATCGTGTATAATAAATTGGCTCCTTTGCTCAGGCTTTTCTCCTTTCAATGAAAACGTTGCAATTGGGAAAGTGGCCCAATTTATCACCCCTGAATAAGGACCAGGAGAAAAGCAGCGTGTTTTCACAGCGTCCCTCCAGAGACCATAGGCAGGCGTCTCTTTTACATTTAGGTTCAGGGGGGGGTCGCCCTAATCCAGAGACTGCCTTAGCAGTCCCGTCGCATCTCCTCCCCCCCCCCCGCGCTCCCCGAGGCTACTCGCTGCCTCTGCTCGTTCGCGTTAAGGAAGGGAGACGGCGAGGAAGAATGTTCCTCGTCGGCTGCCGTTCTTGGTTGCTCGGGGAAACCGTCAGCTACTTC
>JANHFO010005197.1:0-18132 GCA_032468095.1 Pareas carinatus
AGTCATTAAGCGGGTCACCGCATCCCTCCGTGCCGAAGTCCGACGCCCGCTGACTCGCGACTCCCTTTGTGCAGAAAAGAAGCGCGCCGGTGTCTCAGCTGGACGCCTTCCGACCCGGGGTGTCTGTGTGTGTGTGTGTGTGGGGGGGTGTTTGCCTCTCCGCTTCTTTCCCTCCCCATTCTCCGGATTCTCTATCCCGAGTGAGCGGTTCCCTCCATTTGCCTTTATGGGATATGAACACATTGTTGCTGGTTTGTTTGTTTATTTATTTTTAAGCATCCCAGGTCAGTCTACCCCTCCCCCTCCCCCTATTTGCCAGTAGGCAGGTGTCATCCATCATCTCCTTGCAAAGGAGAGCAAGGTTTTCTGTACTGATGGAAATTCGCCCTTCTTTTTCTTAATCGAAGTTGACTGCGGCCGTGGGGGAGTTGAAAAGAGAGCAGCCTTGCAACACCTGCGGAGACCAGTGTCCCGGCTTTGCGCTTCATAAATGGAGGTAAGAAGGCTGCACAACTGGTACCCGCAAAGCCCCCCTCCCCCTTTGCCAGAGTTGTGAAAACAAAGGAGGGCACACCCACTCGCTGAAAAGAATAAGCTATGAACCAGTGTGCTTGTGGGCTTTAAATGTGACACACACACACACACAGAGACACACACACACACACACTCTCCAGCCACCAAGGAGGTTCTTGGTTGGGTTGTTGTTTTTGCAGTCAGGTTACTCAGCCTTGTCCCTTTTGTCTTAACCAAAGTTTGTGTGACATTCCATGTCATTTGTATGGAAGGCCTGCATAGGCAACCTGTGGATCTTCCTATTATTTGCCTCTTAATTTTGCCCTTCTGAGAGCTGGCATTTCCTTGTGTCTCCCCTTCTAAGGGAAGTTCGCAAATTCAAGATCTTAGCAGTCTGAAAAAGGAGCACTTGAGATGCTTCTGTTTCAGTTTCCTAAAAGCCCATTCCGTCTTCCTCCACCCTCATGCTTGGATCAGTTTCTTGGATATCTTCTTCAAATCAGATGAAAGTCCTTCTGTTTGCGGAGACTTATCTGGATCCAAGAATGAAGAAGGTTCTCTCCTTCCATTTTCTGCAATCTTGAGCAGAGAAGTGCAATGTTCTCTCTGCCCCCACATCTAGTTCATGTTCAGTCTGATGAAACAGGATTTTGAAAAATAGGAAAAAAAATAGAGCAACTAATCAAGGAGAGAACCAACCTAGAAACAAGGAAATGTTTCCTGACCAAACAATTAATCAGGGTTAATCAGAGCTTGCCTTCAGAGGTTGTGGGTGCTCCAACACTGGAGGTTTTTAGCAAAAGACCGGACAACCATTTGTCGGAAATAGTATAAGATCTCCTTGAGCAAGGGGTTGGTCTAGAAGACCTCCAAGGTCCCTTCCAAGTCTGTTATTAATTACTGGGTGGATTTTATTGTGTGGTAGCTAAATGCTGTGTCATCTGTCTATAGGAAATATTTGGGCTATTCTATTCCTACTAAGGAGAAGTTTGGCTGTCAAAAAATTTCTTGAGAAATTTGAAGAAACTGACCCTTCTGTATATTTTGGACACATTTAGAAGGGGACATTTCTGCCCAGCATTAACTTTCAGACCTTCGCTTTCACAAGCCTAGTTCTTCTTTAGAAGGCTAGAAGACAAGTTGCAAATGTGCACATTCTTCTGGGATCCATCCGAGGTTGCAATTCTCTGTTGAATACATTTTCTTTGAAAGCCAGATTTGTCACTGGGTGGTATGTGAAATGTTTGTCAGGTTTTGCCCTTTATGATATCCAAACATGATCATTCACCTGCCTTTTTTGACGTTGAATTCAAGCCTCTGGGCATTAAGGCTACTGTGCTAATACTGCTTGCTCTTGGAGTCAATCCCGATGGGATTTGTGAATGGGTTCTAGTCAGATTTCACCCCAGAGATTAATATACTCCTATCCCGGGAAAAGCACACTTCACATGGTTTTTGTCAAATTTGAATCTATTCTTTTCAATGGGTTGACATGTAAGAAAGGTGGCTAGGGTTAGAGCCAGTAGTCTTTCTGTTTTTTATGCCTTTGATGGGATAGTGCAATAAATCATTGAACCTATAGGTTAAGTAGGATATTTATATGGTTTGAAATGGTCCTATCCCCCCCTTTTAAGAAAATCTTTCTCCTGATTAATCCTCTGAGCCATTGGATTCTCCTGATTATATAGATAGGAAGGCAGGGGTGCATAGTCGGAAATCTATGTGGCCCCAATTGAACTAGCAATTTTCAGCCTTGCAGAGAGCTTAATGTGATTCAGTATTATTCACCAGTTTACCCCGTCTTTTATCTGACAGTTTAAGGTAGCACACATGAAGATCTTCTTTCACCCCCCCCTCAGAACAATAACCCTGTAGAATAAATGAGTGTTGTGAGCTCCACAGCTGAGTGAGGATGTGAATCTTGACCTCTGGTGAGTTGTCCTGTGGTGAGTTGGGTGTGACAAGTTGTCCTGAGGTGAGATGGTCACAGCAAGATGGCCACAGTAAGGTGCCACGGTGGATTGGCTAAAGCGAGATGGTGGTGGCCAGCTGCCCACGGCGAGATGGCCATGGTGGGATGGCTACAGCAAGTTAGCCACCGTGAGTTGTCCCATTCTGGCTGCAGCTGCCCCCCAAAACCAAAACAGCCCTAGGCTGCATCAACAGAGGTACAATATCAAGATCATGCGAGCTCTGCTCTATAATGTCCTAGTGAGGCCAAATTTGGAATACTGTGTCCAGTTCTAGTCAACATGATATGTAAAAGATGACGAGGCCCTAGAAAGGCTAGGCTCTAGACTGCAAATGGTTGATGCAGTGACAGAGGATTTTTTTTAGTCTGTATTTAATCCTTGTAATCATAACTGTTCTTATATTTAGAATTGTTTTTACATTCCTATTTTTATTACATTGTAAGCCGCCTAGAGTTGCTTTAATTAGTGAGGTGGGCGGCATAGAAATTTAATAAATAAACGAATGCGAGTAATTCTATCTAATTGCATTTAAAAATAAAAACCCAACTTTAATTGCATTCAAATTATATTACATTGCAATTATTTCTTTTTTCTACCCCTCTCCATTTCTTTGCAAGAACCCACCTACTTATTGCAACATGGTTCTCACACACTCTTGGACAAGAGAAGGTTATACATCAGAGTCAATAGAGGATTCTTGTTTGGTCAAGCCTCGCCTAAGCTAAGAGATCTTTGAAGCTCTGCCTTGGTCTTCCCATTTCCGAACTTAATTGTCATACTGCCTACAGCTCTTCCTTAACTTCCAGCCAGTGGTTTCTCTCAAATACCTTCATGTCTCTATGCACAGGCATGTACTCGCCTTCATTTTTCTTAGAATGGAGATCTCCTCCAGCCCTGTGCCACATCCTCCCTTTCTTTGTGATTCAGCATGGATTGTGTGGGTGCATTGGCAGTTGATGTAAAAGCTACTATTCACTTCAGGCTAAAATTCCTACTTATCCTATTTATCAACTTTTCAGTAGGACTGCACTATTGTAATTGTGCTACTGGGTGAGACTTCAGGGTGAGACTTCTAATGTTTTTCTTACTATTTTTCCCCACATAGAAATATACAGTTCCTTTTGTGTAGATCAGAATGCAGATTGGAACATCTCTCCCTCCCTCTCTCTCTCTCTCATCAGAGGCCAAAAATCTTAAGTTATTCTTTTTAGTGAGAAGATAAATATGATTTAACTATCTCAAGATACTTAGGGCTTTGTGGTGAATAGGTGTCATCATTGGATTTTAGAAATCATCATGGGAAATAGTGGAAGCATTATTTTCATTCTATGTTCAAGTTTCCTGTTTTGTGTTTTCATTTTTAAATAATTCATCCTCTTCTTCATTTTTTCTGAAAGTTGACTGGCAGTAGCAGTCTGTATGAACTGCCTCATCCAAGTAGTTAGCAAACAAACAAAAGACCACAGCACCATTCAAACAATGCGTTTAGAACGGCCGGCAACGACTAAATGTTGTTTCAACAAGGGGCCGAAACAAGAATGCATTGCCTTTTGTGCTTGAAAGGGCTGCTTTGAGTTCTAAACATCTTCAGCTTAGAATATTTTATGCTCTATGTTATTTTATGTTGTTTTTACATGGCTGTACACCGCCCTGGGTCTCTTCGGGGAGAAGGGCGGTATAGAAATCCGAAATAAACTAAAAATAAACTAAACTAAATAGTTGCAGCTCAGGGTTGACACGAGGGGCCCTTGATGCTCTCTGAGCTTGGTTGTTTTCTTGCAGACCTTTCATTAGCCAAACTAGGTAATGGTGATGCTACCTAGTTTGGGTAATGAAATGTCTGCAAGAAAAACAACCAAGCTCAGGGAGCACCAAGGATGTCCTTGTTTTGGACTCTCTTGTCCGTCAAGACAAATAGCAATTCCCACATACTCAAGTAGGCAGGTAGGACTTTGCCTACTTGAGTATGTGGGAATTGGAGCCATGACTGTAGCCCATTACAGATAATTCTTACGGCCTTGAACTTTCCATTGATCTCCTTGGAGGACTATGAGAAAGAGAGCATAAAGGATGATTCTCTCTGTGACTTGGCTGAGCAAGTAAGTTGGACAGCACCTGTCCGCTTGAGGAGCTCTGAGAAAGTTCTGGGAAGTGGGAAGAGTGAAGGGAAGATGGGTTCTCAATGTACAAATACCGAAGATCAAAGCCTGCATACTCCAATGAAGTTGTTGGGGGACCTTTTTCAGTGTCTTTATCTTGGAGTCACAATTTATCTTTGTGTGTGGAAACAGATGTGTCTGTGGGACACAGACTGCAAAGAAGGGCGAATGGAAAGTTGTACTGTGAAAACAAGAGAAATAGTTGGAGACATGTGATAGGGAAGCCACGAGGAAGTGAATGTGAGTGAAATTACTCCAAAGAGACTGTATAGACCAGTGATGGCGAACCTATGGCACATGTGCTGCAGCAGGCATGCGAACTAAGTTGCCCCAGCATCGCCCCAGAACTGAGCGTGCTCAGAAAGGAGTAGCGGTGCAAGGCAATGACATATATGAGGCCATGCACATGTTCAGAAAAAGAATAGTGGCGCCAGGCGATGACATCACGAGCTGCGACTCATTAGTTGTGACTTGTCCAGGCACTTGGTGTCTAAAAGACCATACCTTTTGAAATGCTCATCATAATCAAGAGGCTTTCTGACTTATGTTCCTCAGATGTGGACAAGTAGGGGCTCTGGGTGGGTGGGGTGTTGCTATTTTTGACAAAAACTGCATACTTTTTACAGTTCTATTAATATGCCTGACAGAAATAGAAAATAGAACAAAATAAATCCAAAGCTTTCAGGGTAACGAACAGCTTCACAGAACAAGGCTACATCAGTTAACCACTGGGATTCTTAGGCTTGATTTTCCTCAGTCTTTTATCTGTACAGTTTTGCTGTTAAATGTAAATTGGACTTGGTGCTTCAGAGATGGAAATTTGCGGGATACCTTGGGGAGATTAGTGTTTCTAAGCCCACAATACATTCAAAAAGCAAATCATCCCACTTGCTTATGCAAGCATTTTGCATTTATTATCATCATGTAGAACCTTATGTTTTCTGAATAACTGTGATTTATGTTTAGGAATGATCTGGGCAATCCTGATATTGACCTGGTAAAATTTTGCTTTAGGTAAAACATTAAAAGTGCTATTTAAAAGTCAACTCTGAAAATTGGAGTCTGCTTTGATTGGACCTTTCTGCTCTTTTTACTGCTGGATACATCTTTTTAAAAGGAAAAAAAGAATCAAATATATTCTGTTCCAAGAGATACATTGAAAGCATAATTTTCTTCCTGTTCCTTTTTTGAAGTGAGCCATTAAGACTGTGCTCTTTGTATAGGTTTACAACATGTATAAAAATCACTCTATTTCCCCTTAAATTGTTTTTCAAATGATCTTAAAGAACGGTTCAGTTGAGGAAAATGAGCTATATCAAAGTTGATGGGAAGCAATCATGGATAATCCCATGTTATATTCAAGTTGGACAGCACCAGTAGCAGAAAACACTTTCTCTTTTGTTGGGCCTTTCACTTCTCTTCCTCTTGCTACTGGTCTCAACAAAATGCATCTTCATCTGTCTGTAAGAAGTTGGAATGGTAACAGGGCAGGGGAGAGGAATAAGGCAGGCCATAATTTACCATCAGGCCCCCAACCAAAAGTGATTCTTCCAAGGGAGATCTTTATTGTTTCCATGCCTGTAGAAGAAACTTGCTAGACTATCTACTATCTCCATCTACTGTGAGAACTGTAAGAGAAGATGTCAAATGTCCCACTGATCTTCCTGATAACAAAACTCTCAAAGCATTTCATCTTCAAAGAAATTTAAGGTTTATTGAAGAGAGATACGAAAGGTCCAAAAGAATGCAAAGATGAATCTAACTTTTGCCCACAGACAGAGCGTAGTTAAAACCATTTTCCATTGGCAAATCCCTTGGCAAATCACATGGTACAGATAAGGAAACAAATTGTTATGAGAATCATACTCTCTCTTCTTCCCTATATGTGAGAATGACCTTGGAAGAGCATGTCAACACATTTTTTACCATTACATACCGGAAATAATTACCCATTCCCGTTCTCTATTGTTGGCAAGCTTGAAGCGTAGAATCAGACAGGTGATTCAGCTGAGATCTTGACAAAGGAGCTGTCTTCGCCCTCTTTATTTATTTTATTTATTTTTTTAAATTTATATACCGCCCCTCTCCCAAGGGACTCTTTCTCTCACGTGTAATATATGAACTGAGTTGTCTCTTCCTCCTCTGGAATGCATCCCCTCCCTTCTGGGATTCCATCACATCTTCTACATTCCATCACATCTACTGGCTGGAAGGTGGATCGGGCCTTGCAGGATCGTACTGAAGGTTGCCTCAGGTTTGCCTAATTAACTCTGTATGATGAGAGTTTAAGACTGAAAGATAGTAAATAATAATAGCACTTCAACATTTATAATTATTCACTACATTTATATTCTACTGTTCCTTCAGGAGCTCAGAATGATCAATGGAACACTCCTTCTTCCTTCCCTTGTTAATCCACGTCATCAATCCTATCAAGTAAGGGTGAGGAAGAATGGCTACCTCAACATCATTCAGTACGATACCATAGTGTGAAGGTGGACTTAAACCAGTCCAATATCTTGACTACTGAATTATACAGGTAGTCTTCAACTTACAATAATTCATTCAAAATTACAAAAGCATTTTAGGGTTTAAGTGTCAGATTGTTTTTTTCTTATTCATCCTCCTATCAATTATAGATAACATTTTGAGGGCATAAATAACTTCATTCAAATGAAACAGAAATGAGCAAGTGATGATCCAGAATTCCTTCAGGGGTTTCATGTTGATACTGAACAACAACATGTGGGCAAGACAGAATTTGTGGGACGCTGTAAATCAGTGGCATGAACAGCAGTGATCCATACCACCGTTTGGTAACCAACTTGAAGAAAGCTTGGAATCACTGATGACATTATAATTCACCAGGATAGTCAACCTGTCCAAGATCACCCCAGGAAGGGCAGGAAGAGAGAAAATTGGACAATATGGTGGAAAGTATATTAATACTGACCTAACTACCCAAATATATCAAACCCATGACAAAACATCAGAGGGAACATCTGATCAATGAGTTAGAATTTCTGTAGACCACAGCCATTCTGTAGCCTGCTCATATTTCTTTACAACGGCCTCCTTCCACATACCTCTCCCTGTTAGTTATTACTCTGATGTTTTCTCTCAGGCCATTTTTCTTGATGTACTGTTCCTGATTTTCAACAGCCCAGATCCCTTCCATTCTGAAATACTATGAAAACATAGACAAAGTTATACATAACCTGGTTAATAAGCTTCTTGCCTCTTTACTGGATGCCATAACATTTTAAAACCATGTCTTCTGTGAATGAGTTTGATTGTGTAAAGTTTGCAAAACACTTCTATAGACTGTGGTCCAAAATCTGCTATTGGGAAGTAGGAAATAGAATACATCATATTATCTTTTTTTCCATGTCTGCGATAATGGACAGTGTCCACTAGAAGCAGCAATTTCTGCAGAATCTTAGTGGTCGAAGTTTTTTCTCAGTTCTGTTACCTGAGATTCTTTATCCTTGGAGTCCCTATTTGTTGAAGTTCAGCAGATATGCTCAAATCTGTCATCCTAGATCTGCAGTCCTGACTGTACCCTTCACAATGGCAACCGTCAGGCTCCCATTTGGATTAATTAATGATGAAATTAGGCAGATTGCTTAAATCTGTTTTCAGCCTGAGGTTAAGCATATCAAATCGCTATACCAAGAATTAAGATGGTAGAAGAAGAGCATTTTCTGGACATTCTCAAAAGTTTCTCATTCAGTCATGCTTTTCTTTTTTCAAGTCTTTTTTAAGACTTTGATCTGCACCTTTTCTGATATATCTAAGGTAATTGAATATATATATTCATGATCTATCTATTTGAGAGCAACTTACTTTTGTTTCTTAGGTTTCTATCTTTGAAAGTAAAAATAACATGATGCCTTTAAATGCTTAGAATAATTACCTTAAAACAAAATTGATTGGGATCTAGAAGACACCGGATTGCTAATTTGCACACACATTATAGGTGAACAGAATCGTAATGTCATTCATTTCGAAGTCTAAAACTCTTTTTGACTATTTCCTATCAAGCCCATGGAAAATGTGACCTTATGGAAGGAAATAAAATCCAGCAAACTTTTTAGGGGTGTGTTTGCTGTGTGCTAACCAGATCTGTTTTGCATTAAACTGCTAGCCATTCAGCTTGTTAACAAGCTTTGGTCCTTAAATAAAGCTGTCACGGAAGCCCAGTGACTGAATGACTATTAGGAGTGCGCTTTTTTTTGCATAATGTTCTCTTTTCCACATAAAAACAACTGCAAAAAGCCCTCCTCTAACAAGAGAATGGAGAAGGGGATTTATAGTCTGTCCCTAATGCAATTAGAATGAATAGCTCAGCCTTTAAGGGCAAACAAATGGAAGAAACAAGCTGCAATTGCCACCATGAAAGCCTTTGATTAAAATCGCCTTTTTGGCTAGATCCTGTCTAAATGTATAAATAACGTTTTGGACAAACTGTTCAGTATTCTAGGAAATTAATAAAAAAAGATATATTTTATCACCAGTTTGCTGTGTGTGCGCGCATCTTGGCCCTGGATTGTATATTTTTGTTCTTGCTGGGAATTTTGTTGCTATAGTTTCCTCTTCTCTTCCTTTTTTTTGTCAGCAGCTTAAAACATTAAAATGGTCCCTTTAGTGATATATAAAAATCCCATTAGAGTTATGTTTCTCTCCCCTATGAGTAGGGGGAAAAATCCTCTATCATCATCCTTCCTCTCACTTTTTTCACGTTTTAATGATGTGCCACATTTTGGGGTTCTTAGTGTTCTGTTTTATCTTGGAGAACTTGGATCTTTGGTTTTGAATAAGTATTTTAATAGTGTGATTTGAATAGATCTGTACAGGAGGAAATTGAGCGTGCTTAGTTGGCTTTAGCAACTAAGCTAATTTTTGAGCTAATTTTTCCTATCTTTTCATGTTATGATTCTTGTCTTTGGGGCCTTTGTATGAATGGATGTTATCCTGTGATCATGAATGTTCTTGGCAACTGTACGTACTTGCAATACTGCCCCTTTAAATTTGGAATTATAGAGATATGGTTTTGGCATATTGAAATGCATTAATCAATAAAACATTGAGGGGGGGAGGCTTATATTTCTGAATTTGAAATGATTGTGCAAAGCCCAAAACTAAATTTTGACTTCAACAGATGGACCAGTTGACCAAGTACAGTATATGATGTTATCCATATGGGATCATATGTACAGATGTGGATTTGGCTGTCTCAATGGATCACATATGTTTCCAAGTACAGAAGGTTGAATTTGTGCAAAATCTTGATTTTAATTCATATATTTTAGCTCCTATTTGGAATGCTGTCCAGTTTTGAATGGTGTGCTCTATTAATACAACCACATATGACACCTTCTCATTGGTGTGTTGTCTGTTTGTCTATATCTTGCATGTTAGAACTGAATGTATTTTCCAGTTTGTTTCCAGTATGTCAGTAGCTTCTGTTTTCTACTTTATGTTAAGAATACTTTAGAATGTCCATAGAATTGTTATTCTACATCTTCCCCGCCTGTTTCTACTTTCTGATTTTAGAAAGTCCCAAGGAAGACCAGCCTCACAATATTGTTGTGTACTGGGTTCAGTAGTCATAGAAGGAGCTGCTGTAGGTCAAACAGGAACTGTTTATTTACAAAACAGGATCGTTTACAGCAATAGACAAAGCTTACAGCATGCTCTCTTAACACTCTGTCATTGCTCGAATAGAAGGAATGAACTGTGCTCTGCACTATGCAATGTGCATGCTTATATATTGTTAGCCACTAGGCGGCAGCCAGTAGGCATTAGAGGTTTTCCGGGGCAATCCCCGCAGACATCCTGTCTGGAGGCCCACAGGCTTCACCAACTTTAGCCCAGTAATTCAGCAAGCTCCCTTTAAACACATACACTACTAATAAAGCCAATACATAACATTCTTCATCTGGGATTTGATTGAAGAATGGAACCCAAGAAGGCGAAAGATTAATGGAGAAATAGTTATGCTATTTTACACACACACACACCAATAAAAACACATCATAAATCAAAGTAGAAGCAAGAATTTCTATTTTAAATATTTTTATTTACCTTTATTATCATTTTTATAGATAAAGCATCTAACATACTAATAATCCCCCCTCCTCCTATTTTCCCCACAACCACCCTGTGAGGTAGGTTGGACTGAGAGAAACTGACTCTCCCAATGTCACTCATCCAGCTTTCATGCCAAAGGTAGGATCTTACACACACACACACACACACACACACAGAGAGAGAGAGAGAGAGAGAGAGAGAGAGAGAGAGAGAGAGAGAGAGAGAGAGAGAGAGAGAGAGAGAGAGAGAGAGCTTTCTAGCCTGATGCCTTAATCACTAAACCAACAGTCTAAATTCAGCATCCAAACCAACAATATACAAACACATTAATGTGCTTATCCAACAGGTCCTATTAATCACAACCCAAAATCTGAAGAATAAACTAGGCCTTAAATGCCTTCTGAAAGGCAAGCAGAATTGGGGCCAGACAAATTCTTGAAGCAAACCTTCTTCCAAGGGACAGGGATGGTAGCAGAGAAAGTAAATTACTTGGGTTCTATCAGATGACATAATCTAAGTGATGGAACCCAGATCCAATCCTTGTCAGGTCTTACTAGACTAGGAAGTGCAACAAAAAAGGCAGCAATTCAGTCACTCCTTATGTACATCTCACAAGTATAGTTAAGGGCAAGAATTCTAGATCTCCTTTTTGTTCTCATTAGAAAAATATCATAGCAACCAATTTGTTTTTCAGCAGATTCAATGAGAACCAACTGTAAAGAAATAGAAGTATTTTTCAGCCTAGCACTAATAAGCAATTTCTGCTTCAGTATATACACCCACATCAATGGCTGGTCCAGATGCTTCAAGACACTTGAATTAAAGAAATTTCATGTTTGGGATTATGTATTAATCATTGTCCTAATTCAGTATGTAGATCCCACCTCTTCTATATGAAATTTCAGGAATATTCATCTGTTAAATTCATCTGTTGTTTGCTTTGACTAATGCCACAGGATTTTAAAACTGAAAATTAGATTCCTTCGTGGCTGTTCTCAAGTAAAAACTGAAAAAGTAAGAAAAGTTCTCAAGTAAATCACCTGAATGAATGTCCCTGTATGCATTGCAGTTTTTAATATTGTCCCCCACACCCTCAATTATCTGGTTCTTTCAGTGATTGTGTCTTTTGGAACAAGTTGCTTTGGTTTAATTTGATTTAATTTAGAATGTGGTGTTTAATGTTAAAAAATACAACATACAAGGCTTTCAAGCCCATATCAAACAGGGAAAGTATATTGTGACCAGGGTTTGGTTCATATTTCCAATAGAGTGTTATTGTGATTTAGCAAGTTGTCCTTGCTTTATAGGACCTTCTTTTCCAGAAGAATGATTTCCTCAGAATAAAATGCAGATCTTTTCTAGTGTATCCCTTACAATATGTAGAGTTTCCAGTGTGTCAATTGCCAATGGCTGTATTTGATTCCAGAGGCCAACAATTCATGGTAGCTCTTTCAAAGGTTCTGCAGCAACTAAGATTGATCTCTCCTTTGACAATGCATCATGTCTTAGATGTGCAGTGCATTTGCTGTATTATACTTAGTTACTTCCCTTGGGCTCTGTGACTGTGCAATCCCTGAAGGTACAGATTTTAGTGATGTGTATCTTCTGCTATCATTGTTAGATTTTGCAGTCATTTAGCAGCAATTATATTTTATTTTCTCTTTTTCCCTGCAGAGGACTTAGAGGATTTTTAATTATTATTTTAGGGTTAGAGAGAAACAAAAGCATAGGTGAATTATGCATTCTTTGCACATACCAAATACAAGGAGACCATGTTTGACTAAAATATTTGACTATTTACTTTGCATTATATTACGAGGGTTTAAAGGGCTTGAAAAGAACCTTGATTGAATTACTTTTGAGATCAATTGTGCAAATCCACAGCTGGTGTCATTTGGCACCTTGAATTTTGCCAGGTACTTAAAATAAGGAGATAGAATTCTTTATCTGTATTTTATGTCAATGAATGCTCTTACTGTATGAACATACCTTATAACTGGGAATGTACTTTAACAAAGAATTAATAAACAGTGCTTTCAAGGAACAGCAGTTTATGCCATGTATGTTAACGCTTTGGGTGTGGAAGAACATCCAGATCAATTCTGACATCACCTGCTGCTCTTTCCCTGCTAGCTTAAGCTCCCACCGGTGACTTATCATTCTGGCAAGGTCCAATTTCCTACAGACTGCAATCTGATAATTTGCTTCATTTGCTTGCAGGAATCTGTCACCAAATGGTTGAACTGCAATCTCCATATCCACCTCTTTTTTTTCTTCAGTCTTGACTTTAAATAAAAGTATCCAACGTTATCTAGTGTTTCTTTACTGTTGCATCAGTAGGATTATCAAGTAAGGGCTGCTAAAATCCAGAGGACCAATTCTTAGACAATTAACTATTGACTGTCATCTGAATTTTTGCAGCTCTGTTCTGGTAGTCCTAACTACAAGGTTCTAGGTTTCCTGGTCTCCAAGAGTTTTAACATTCCTTGCTGGTTTGGATGACATGTTGAACAAATATTTATGGTTAGCGCACAGCTTGGGAAACATGAAGGTTTATTATGAGTGAAGGAAGGACTTTTTGTTTACAGCACAAAACAACCACGACGTTTGGTATCATTGTTAAAAAACACTTGAAATGGCAATTGGTTGAACTGCTCCAAGTTATCTTTTCTAGCCCTGTAGAAGTTCTTTATGGTTCCAGCTTGGCTTTGTCTCCTTTCTGGACAGGTGGGCAGACTTCCAAACAAAGCACTGAGCTGAAGCCACCCACCATGGCCCTCTGTGGGAAACAGGAAGATAAACAGAGACTTCCTGTTCCTGCTCCGTTCTGTCCTACACATATGGGAGCCAGATTATCTGAAGGCGTCAATAATTGGATGTGGAAGGACATGAAAAATCAATACTATATCTGATCCTAGAAAGGATTGGCTGTAGCATCAGAACACTGTGACCCATTTTTGTTCCTGCAGCTTCCAAGCTAACAGCCAACCCAGGTTCTGTGTTTAATTTACTTGTGAGAAAGACAACTACAGATATTAATCTTTGGATAAACCTGGACGATGCCTCTCCCATTGACTTAATTATCAGCTGTGAATATAATCTCAGGCCATGTTAGATTGGCTTTCCAGATACTAACATGAAGCCATAAATCAGCGATGGGGAATAGGACTCAGTCCAAAACTTGAATCATTTCTCCATTTCCCTTGCAGGATCAGATGACTTTATTCTGGATTATGTGGCTGGAATGGAAGTTCAAACTTGACTCCCAATTATGTCATTCAGTTATAGAAATAGTTGTTTCAGAAAGGACAAGCATGCAGATAAGCAGTTCCCCTTTCTAGTTTGGTGCTTACAAGCATGAGAAAAATTGATTCCATTTCTTGGTTTCTCTTTCCCGCTTCCCTTCTGTCTTTCCCTTCTTCTTCAACCAATTAGTGGCTACAAGGTGCCAGTTCATCTCAACTGGCATGATATCTTCTGCCAGCTCCTGTTCCTGCAGAGAATTGACATATTGAATTAAATAATCTGAGCTTATATAAAGCAGCTGCCAGATTCAAGTCTGTGACCATAAAATTGGTGTGGTGTCTTTGAGTGAAAACTCTTCTTCTTTCTTGGAAAAATCACATTCTTAACCAGAAAAGTCCTAAGATCCACCAGGAGTCAGCAACTTTTTAAAGCTGGGATATGTTTGCAATGCTGAGAAGATATACTGGCTGTAATTAGGAAATGGCTACCATGCCAAGCAAAATAGTTGCCATTATAGTATGGGCAGTAACAAAACCCTCTGCTAAACATCCTCCAGGATGTGTTTTATGGGCCATCCTTGTAAGAAGACATGACATTTCAATTCATTTTGCAGCTTATTTTATTATTTAAAGAAGTTAAAGGAAAAAATTGCAATGGTTATATATAAAGCTCTGAGCGCAGATGTGCTCAGCCTAGACACACAGAGATGTATTCTTCATTAATAAGTTATGAAGCAAGCTGTATTTCACTCAGATGCCACAATATACTATGGGAGATTCACGCACATTGTTGCTGCTGCAAAGATTTAATAACAATTATTTCTAAAGGGGAAGATCCCAGCCAGTGAAGAAACACAGGTTTTTCACAAGAAAGGAAAGTTAAGAGATATCATAGTTGGATAAATTATCTCTTAGCAGTATAACTGTGCATTCCAGGCACTTGTTTGACCTGTAGCTAGTACACAGCCTATCAGAGGTATCCAAATCCTCCTCCTCAGTTCCTCCCCCATCTCAGAACATAACCAGCTGTTATGAGGCTGTAGAGGCACATCTGTAAGCAATTAGAACCCATTGCAAGTCCTTTCTCCTGATCTTTCCTTCTGCTCCTTTCTTGACACCGGCCTTCTGCAACTTAGAAGAAAGGATAAACAGAGTGCCTGGTGATTCCATCCGCTGGATGAAAGTGTCCATGCTGTGTTGCAGGCAAGTCACATAAAGGACACTTTGCTAAGAGGGCCTCTGCTTAGAAATTCAGGGAAAGTGCTCAGGTTTAGCATGAGATGGTGAGGAAATCCTATCCATTCTTCTGGATATGACTGTACAGATATCTTTCTGAAACTTTTTCAGAGTTCCAAATGAGGAGGATACAATATAGGCTTGGTTCACACCTTATGGTAAATGTTCACCTTGTTTAGGATTAAGGCAAGACTCCATCCAATCATGGTTTATAAACCATGGATTTGCAATTTGCATTTTTTCCATACATTTTGGAAGGAATAACCCTTGACATCTCTCTTTTTATTAATAACAGTTCTGTAATCAACAAAGAATGCTTTCTTTTGTATGGAGAACAATAGATGAAGGAAAAAAAATACATAGCTGCACAAGTATCTATTTTCTCAAATTTCAGGGAAAATATTTTAAGTAAACCAAAACAAAAGATTGAGGAGAAACTTCAATTGGAAAAATATCTTCAGGCACCCATTTAAACCAGCTACTAATTATGAAAGGATAGTATAAAACAACCTTCTGGTCAAGGTGGCAGGGCTGTTCTGTGTTTATGGGACAGAAAGAGCAAGAGACAAAATGATTTATATTGAGTCAGGCCATAGGGATATTCAACCAGGATTGTCAGAAGTGACTGGCAAGAATTCTTAAAATGTTCAAATCATTATTTGTTTGTTTTTATTGGCCACCAACTCCAATGGACACTCTTGGTCCCATTAAGAGATTCTGGCTTTCTCCTTACAAATGAATTACTTTTTCATTGCATTATGGTTCTTTAAAAAGGGAAGGAGTACAAAAAAAAAAGGAAACATGACTTAACCAATCCTAATTCAGGAAAGAGTTTGGGAGAAGAGAAAGAAGAAGACAAAGTTCTTCCTTTTAGTCAGATTCCAGTTCTATCTTATAACTATCTAGAAAACCCGCTGGCCTCACCATCCTTTGTTTCTTTTGGATTTTATCAAGTCCAGGGAACAATGTTACTTACCAGTAGATGGTGAGTTACAAAAGACAGGCATGCCTGAGAAAATGCTGGATATAGAAATTGACCATGTAGTGTTTTTTTCTTGCTTACCAATACACAATAAAGTCATATCATTCCCAGCTTGGGTTTCCTGTGAATAGACACCCCATCTTATCTACTCACTGATCATCCTGGCTGAAAATGAAGGGTGTTGTCGTCCAAAATATTTGGAGGACTCGCGTTGAAAAACCAGTCTAGTACTTAGCTTCTATTTAAGACATATTGACCAGATTATCTAAAATTACCCAAGCATCAATTTAATAAATGATTTCCATCAGCAAATCAGATCTGAATGTAGCAATATTTTATTCCTTTGATATTTTGTCCTTTAGGTTTAATTTTGAAAGGCTGACATAAAAGCACAGTTCCCACTTTCATTTGAATGCTGTGTTGATGGTGAGATATCCATGGTAGCAGTAACCATGAGGAGAATTTAAAATATCTCTTTCTTCCTGCTCTTTCTCCTTTTGTTTAAATTGCCTCCTGAATTTTAATTGTTTGCTTTCTAAACAAGAATGCAAACCTGAAAAGTCTTCCCTTCAATAACGAGAATACCCAAGAATGTTTACATGGTCTTTAGGGAGATGAGCTTGTCACACATTTCTCATTTTATATTCTAGAATGTTCTCATTCGGGTTTACTGGAGAATGAAACAGAAAGATGCTGAAATAGATTTTGTGAGTCTTCAGTGAAGCTTTCAAAAATGGGGGGGAAGGTAGATTCTAGGTTTGTGATATCTATTTTCCATTTCTAGTTTCAAGCTTCATTCAAAAGAGCCAGATGCATAGGAATTGCTCAAAGCTGATTATGTACTCTATCCCATGAATATAAACTGGGCTGTTTTTCAATTATGTTAACTGTATTTGAGCAGCTCAGATCATAGATGCTAACCTACTTCAGAGCTAAAGATTTATTTGCTGCCCATCTTTGATATATATTTATGAGATGCCTATGACACAAATCCTTTAAAGTTTAATATAGCCATTTTAAAGAAGAACATAATATTTTAAAAATCCAATTAAGAATCCAAAATTACAATAGCTGGCATGCCCTGGTCACCACCTGCCTTGAGGACCACCAGGAAGCTATAGCTGGTTCAAAATGCAACAACACAAGCAGTAGTGAGCAATTGTTAGCATTACAGGAACAATTTCAGTGAGCCCATACCCTAACCCGAGCTGGAAGACCAGAGTGGGATTTGAATCTAGACTTCCACTTGGGTTGTAGGAAATGACTCACTGAGGACAGCATAATAAGCTGAAAATGGCCATCTGAATCTCCCTTCCCTTTTCAGTGAATTTTTCCTTTAATAAAAACATTGGTCTCTGCCTGCAATGGTCCTAGTCTGGGCTGAAGGGCAAAAGTGGTACTGGATGTTCCATCCCTGGAATCACCAGGTGTCACTATTCATAAGAATTGTTAGCATATTCATGTGCCATCACTGCTATCCAGCTGCATTAGCTTCTAGTTGGCTTTTGAGTACCATTCAAAATGCTGGTTATTACCTATAAAGCCACATATGACATAGGACCTAGATATCAGAGGGATCACTTTTTGTATCTCCAATCATTTCTGCCCATTCAGGAAGTATTGGCACTGTAGGTGTACTCCAGGGCCTCTCTATTTAAATGCTGTCATTGTGTGATACCGAGGGTCTTTTCTGTCACACCCCTCACAATCTTGAATAACACCCCCACCCTCAAGAGATAAGAGCAGCATCTTCTCTTAGGGTTCCAGAAAGCTCTGAAAAACTAACCAGATTTGGTCACAGGCCTGAGGTTAATAAATTGGAGGGTATTTTGTGCATTTGTCTTGTTTTATTTTGTGTTGTCATTTTACCTCCATAAAAACACATAAACCTAAAACACAGAGACAATGTTAGGTTTATTTGTTTTGGGGCG
>JANHFO010005197.1:53249-63610 GCA_032468095.1 Pareas carinatus
TCCTTTGAACTTTCTGGGAGGTGTGAAGGAGATGAGAGGATTTCTGTTTGACTAAAAAAAACACCCCAAGGTAGTTAAAACAAGCCACCTGGATAAATTTCTGCCCATTGATGACCCAGGTCAGACCTTTTGGGTTAACCATAATCTTTGTGCTATTACAGTTCAGTTAAATGGTGATCCAAATGGAAGAAAAATAGAGAGAGAGAACAGAGTGCAGAAGGCCCTTTTTGGTCCTATAGGGGGCAAAGATGATAACTAACACAAGTGAGTCAATTCTATTATTTTTTTTTAAATGGATTGATTTCTGCCTGCCTTCAATGTTTGGTTGGTGAAGAATCTGTCAGTACATCTTTACAATAAAGAATTAGCCCATCTGTTGTAATTCCTACCTGATTCACCTACATCAATCATGCAAGACTAAAAGCACAATTCTGAGCATTCCCATGCAGCATCTCTTTTCCCAGGGTCCAAGGTCTTTCCCACATACCTCTATATCAGTTAGCTTAAATGAAAACCATTCCCTTTGGAATGGGAATCCCAGTTTGTTTCACTTTGTCCCCGGTCTACAGAGCGGCAGCAGGATAGGCATTTCTTCTTCCATTTTGTTTAATGGCATTGCCTGTGTTCCACCGGCTCATTTCGTGTCTTGTGATACTTTTTATGAGAAAGCCCTGCTCTTAAAAATTGTAATGTAAACCAATTAAAGACACTAAATGGGTGGTGACGGGAAAGTCATTTATTCAATTTCTACATTCAGATGGATAACTTTCATACCCAGCTCTCCTAAAATAATTGGTTAAATCCAGATTGCTATGTATCACAGATATTGGAAATTTTGATTTGTGTTTGGATTAGAATTTAATTCAGCAAACTCTTCTTCTTAAGCATGAAAAGTATGAAACTGTACAGTTTCATCCAATCACCAGTATGAATGAGTTGTATGATACTCTCTAGTTCCACAATAATAAATGATGTAGTTCCACATAATGCTGTAGTTATCTAAGATCGCTGATTAAGCATTATAGACAAGTTGAATTTCCCACTCAGTTTAGATTAGGAATAAATTATTAATGCTATAGAAAAGGAATAGAAAAAGGAAGATACTAGTGAGAAATAGGGACTCAGTTACTCAACTGTATATTGTGGATAAATCTATGAATACAGGAGAGGCAATTTAGAACTTCCAGCTTTTACAAATTCACTTTCCTAACATATTGTTGAAAATTGCAAGACAAGGTTACAAACAAATTCTATTACTACATGTTAGCTGTCATTCATTTATGCTGTCAGAAATCCGGAGAAAAATTCTCAGTAGCTGGATATGTTCACTGCACTGTAATAATCTTTGTTTGGTTTCAGTTTAGCAAGTTCTGTGAAGCAACCATTATGACTGTTAAACCATTATATATTTGCAGAATAAAATTTTGGCTTGTGGGGTACAATCAGCTAGGAAAATGGTAGGGAAGCCCATGAATTCAAGAAACCAGCTTCTTTCTCTTCAAGTGAGATTGACTGATCCCTACAGGAAGTTCACCCCCTCCAGTGAAGAATCTCCTGTGTAATCACTGCAGAATTGGGGAGGAACAGTTCCTGCTTGTAGCCTCCATTAATTGCGTGTTTATGGCTAGGTGAGCAAAAAATTACTTGTCCTTGAAATAGGAGTTTCCATTTCCTTCAGAAGTGAAATAGTGCTTCGACTTAAATAAACCCAGATTGGAGGCATGGCATTCTCAGTGTCATTTTCAGTTCTCAGAAGAATGAATGGAGAGGAAGAAAGGGTGGTCATGGGTGGGAGAGTCTTCTTTCATCCAACTAAAAGATGGCTACTGTAATCCCTACACCCTGATTCTATAACCTGATCTCTAAGATATGCATTTAGCTTTGGAGAAGTAGATATGTAAATGCATTGGTTAATTACCAAGCTGAAGAGGTGCAGATCCTTATAACTTTGAGATTGACAGTCATTCATGGTCAATTCCACTAACATACATTGGGTAAAATTGTTCACCTTCCTTAAAGACACTGCTAGATTGCTCACAGCATCCTTATTTTTTTTTCCTTAGCACAACTTGCATGAGATATGCCTCTTATACCTATAATACTCTCACTTCTCGAATAAACATTACATTGAAAAGACACATGTTAACAACACTTTTCAATAGCAGGAGACATGCTGGGAAAGATTGCTGTAGCCCTTCTGATAATGCTGTTCATGGTGTAAGCACGATTCTGCTTTCTCGCACTTTTTTATGACACTGAGAGGTAGATCTTATATTCCTGTGTATACAAGTATTTTTCAAATCTTCGCTTCTATTTCCATTTTTAGATCATCTCAAAAAATGGGAAAATCACAATGTTAAGAAAATAGAAAAGATAAAGTAGTTAAAGAAGCTATGATAGATCTTTTTTAAATAAAGAGTCCCTGCAGATTTTACTTTGAAAGTCATTGTCAACTATAGGGGACAGTGCTTATCTCTGTTTCAAGTTCATTGAGTCAGTGCTGTCTGAAGAGATTTCCATGGTCATGTGGCCAGCACGATGTCACAGAGTGCTGTTAATTCCCATTGATGTGTTGTCTATCTACTCGCATTTGCATGCTTTCAAAATGCTAGGTTGGCAGGAGCTGGGATGAGAATGGAAGTTCACCCCATCGTATGGTGCTTCGGTTTTGAACCTGGGCTGCCTGCTTTCCAGCCAACAAGCTCAGCATCTTAAACACTGAGCCACCACACTCAGTAGTCCAGGCAAAGTTCAGTTCTCTATTTGCTTACATACAATAGACAGAATCTTGCCAGACTAAACTCTTACTACTGTCACCCTAAAGGATAAACCATGTGAGATTCTAGCGACTGGCTAAACAAACTCTCTTCCTCTGTCTCCTATTCATCTCTGGGCTGTGCTGCCTCTTGTCTCACAGCCCTCCTTGAAATGTGCTCCCTCCATCCAGGGAAACTGATGTCTCATTGTAGTCCTGCACACAAGCTCCCTCACCATGGACACCATCTCTCACATCTAATGACATTCAAAATTAAAAACAATTCACTGGATTATCTAAAACCAGGTTTTCTGATTTAAAAAAAAAACAAATTTCATGCCTCTCTCAATTCCATTCTCACATTCTAAGGTTCAATAAATGAGTTATCTATCTATGTATAATACACAATGCTTGCATAAAGGCAAAAACAAAATTTAGTTAAAACGTGAGTAGATATGATCCAATTTACTATTTCATTTTTATTACACAGAAACAATTCCCAAGGTGGAGGAAAGCTTGCCCCTCCATTTCAAAGAAAATTAAGGTTGCAGCATCAGATTTTACTTGAAGTGGAAAAAATGGTATCTAGGGAGAACTTGAAAAAAATGTTCTTAGTGTAGCAGCCTAAGAAAGTGAGCATGAAAACATTATTTCCCATTCTGGGTCTTAAATAACTGTAGTTGATGCTTCAAATGACTGTGGGGAGTGTATCTCAGTAGTTAGAGGAAATGACCAGGCTGAGCCCGAGGGACGGGTCAAACATGTCATCAGTCTTGAATCCGTTCATGCCCACAAGAGATTTAAGCCCAGCCCACCTTGAATTCTTTTGATTCTCATCTACCACCAAATTGCTTCGACCGCTAGTAGTTCAGATTCTTGTAAAGAGCTTAAGTTTGCAATAAGCCTTTATATACATTTGAACTGACTGGCACTTGTCAGTAGGATTTCTACAACAAAAGGGACAATGTTCCCCATATTCTTAGGGCTGACATATCTTTTTAGTAAACACCTACCTAATATGTAGATTGTGCATCTTGGGATCAAATAGAGAGCAGCAAAGACCATGTGTTCAAGGGGCGTTGTATGTTTGTCACATGCATGCACAAAAGGGTTATGATGCCATTTTCACCATCTGAACTGCATTGATCCTCCGTTCCCCAATCCCGCTGCTAGAGTGGGCTCCCACCATTATATGTTAACATGCACATGACTTACATAAATGTAAACTTTATGGTCAGAAAGCAAAACAGGAGTGGGGCATTTTAAAATAGCAGTGGATTATTCTGATTAGATTATTCTGACAGGATTCCAGAGAGAGGCTTGGTGAGGTGTTCAGACAGATAAAACAGCATTTTAATTGCCTCCCCATTGCTTCCTACAGTGGCACTTCCAAGCGTCTTGCAAACATGCAGAAACACACTGATGCCACAGTTGAAATTGTATAAGGCAAACATTTTAATTTATTCTAGGAATTGTTATGATATCACCTTGAAAGAACTGATCAAATACATCCAGATCAATTAAATTCATTTAAACTGGACGCTGTTTGATACTTTGAGGAAGACTTGGTGGTTGATTTGGAGTGTCAAACAGATGGATTTCATTAATGTTCCTCATTCTTATCTCACAGCCTGGGAGTCTTCAACGATGCCAGTATTAGAAGAACTCCATTCATATCTGTAGTCTTTTATACTGTTTACAAATCTTATGGCTGATAATGGATAACCACAATTATTGCCTAGCAGTCTGGATTTCATACTGAGCCCATTGGTTTATTTTTGTCCTTTTGAATAAGGGGGCTTAGGTACCGCTGCTTCCAAGCAAAAATGTTTGCTAGTGACATAAGTATATGCAAGTAGAACAACTAGATACAAAGAAAACCTGTGGAAGCAGAATTTTTTTTCTCAAGTGCAGAGAAAGGTCATATGCAGTTTTCCCAAGCTACATCTCACCATTAATTTTATTTCCGGGTCTTCTGGAAATCCACCAAGAAACATTGGAAAATGGGAATCACATTCCAGAGTTAAAAAAAATTAGGACAGCATATGCTTTATGACACATAACTCAACTCAGTTCATGATTTCACATGTATGTGATTTATTTGATCTTAGTGGAAGGGCAGATTTACCCAGCAATTAATGTCCAGTTTCCCCCTTCTCCTTCATTATCCTTATCTGTGGATGTATTAATATCAATTTTATAGTATTTATATGTATTTGTGTGTGTGTAGTGGTTAAAGCTAGAGACTGGGAGACCTACCCTTGCTTTAGACACAAAGCCAACTGAGTGAACCTGGGCTAATCTCTTTTTCTCAGTCCTAGGAAGGAGGCAAGAGCAAAATAGTTCGGAAATCTCGCCAAGAAAATGGCAGGGACTTGTTCAGGTATTGTAGGTTAGACTGGAAAATTGGGAAAGGGGAAGGAGACATAGGCAGCCATTTCTGGATTGCTGTCAAAAAGACTATATGGATTCATTCATCTGTGAAGTCACCAGAAGCTGGTCTAGAAGGAGACTGGACTTTAACTCATTTTAGACTGCAAAACATCTTGGCTCTGCACAACTTAATGCTTGACTCAGCAAAGTGGTGGTGCAGTGGTTAGAATTCACTATTGCAGGCTAACTCTGCCTATAGTCAGGAGTTCGATCCTGACCAGCTCAAGGTTGACTCAATCTTCCATCTTTCTGAGGTTGGTAAAATGAGATTGTTGGGGAAATATACTGACATTTGTAAACCTCTCAGAGAGTGCTGTGAAGCACTGAGAAGCAGTATATAAGTCTAAGTTCTATTGCTATTCCTGAGATGCAAGTCTGTACACTTTGCTTACTACTTTTAATTCATTCCGCTTTTCAAGTTGCTTTGCAAAAAGTTTGATGACACATGTTTATTTTGTGATCTCTACATAGACATTAAAATTTAGACATTGTGTTGATCTCATCCAGAAGGTATCTGCTGAAAAGATACATTTTGTGAAACAGTATTTGCTGTGTTTCAGATTTTTCTGAATTTTTGTATATAATAAACTATGATGGATCTCAGTTCAGTGGTCTTAAGGTCCATTGTATAAAATGTGTTCATATGCTCTACATTTATGCATATGGTACATATATTGCATAGTATTCACCAACCATTTTATCCATACATAAAATCCTATCTGGATTTAACAGCTTGGGTGTAAACATTCCTTTCTGCCAGGAACAGTTGAGTTGAGGATTTTCCTTTTTTTTAATCAAAATTTCATGAGTCCTTCATTCCTACTGATATATATATTAAAAAGGAGTCGGAATGAGCAACTAACACCAAGGTTTAGTGCTTGTTTTATTTATACCATAAAATTATTCAATATGTGATGTGGCACTATGAAAAATTTATCAAGTCATTTAAAGGCATAACGAGCTCATGTGGTTTGCATACTTCATTAAGCACTCAAGACTGATTTGAATTAATCAAATACTCCAGAAATCTCACAAACCTTGGCTCTCTTCACCATCTAGATTTTAGAGGTATATCATACCTGCTCAAATAAAAGAAAACAAAACTTGAACATCTTTTTTTTTAAAATGTTGATGTCTGTCAGCCTGGAAATGGGTACAAAATCATTTCTAAAACTTTGAAGCTTTACCAATTTGTAGTCAGAGAGTCTCTTTGTATCAGAAAATTATCCTAGAGAATATCAAACATCTGTCAGTTGGAGTAACTATAAAGAATATATTTAATGCTCTGGCCAAATCAAAATTCAGATTTAAAGAAATGTCATGAGAGGAGTTGAAAAATAGAGTTCATGTTACAAAAGCTTCAAAAATGTTACTGAGTTGATGCAATTTACCATGGAGGAATGAGTCAGAATTCTTACAGGTTCCATGAGGAACTGATCATCAATTCCAGGAAGTGTCTGTTTGCATCTAAAGATGGTGCAACCAGTTATTGAATTTTGCCAACTAGCATGTTAGATGACTTTGTTTAAATGAAACAAGCACCAAATGTTGGTGTTTGCTTATACATCAGTTATTTACTAAGATAATGAAGATAGGGTGTTCTCTGCGTCCTGTCAATTAAACATTGTCATCTTTCAGGATCTTCTCTGTTGTGGTCCCTGTCCTTTGGATTGACATCTCCCCAGAGATACAAGCAATCACCACTTTAAAGACTTTCAGAAAACCATAAAAACTTGATTGTTCTTGCAGACAGCAGAAGAAGGCAATTGTGAAATCTCTATGCTTTTGGATTTTTTTTCCTGGCATTAGGTTTTCCAGTCAATTGTGACTTTTTCTACATACTCTATGTCCTTTTCCTCTTTTTTAAGTGTAGGCTGCCCAGATGCATTAAGTCACATGGTCTTGAAATTGAAATAAATGAATGCACAAACATCAGTATGGTAGAACTCACACAAAGTACTTGAAACCGTTCAGTGGCAAAGAGAAACAAAACTTCAGAAAATCCAAAAGGGGACACATACTAACTAATTCAAAGAACTGTTATGTAACACATGACTCTTGTGTGATTTTAAGGCTTCATTTGCTCTTTATCACGCAATATGCAATGCGTTTCTGGATGGATGCTTTGAACTCATCTTGCCTATTGCTCACTAGGATCCTTGTACAGATGTCTCTCTTCCTTGCAGTGGAACATTAATCAGGTGCGAACAGAGAAATGGGCTAGTAGAGATGGAGGATATCTGATAGGCTTTGATTTTAGCCCGAGAATTCAGAGCTAATGCATCCCGCAGCAGTTTCAAATTTCTGCTTGGTTCAGAGAAGGACATAAAGATCCTTCTAGGCAGGTGTGGAGAACATTGAATTGATGGCTGCATTTTTTTCCTGTGCCAGAGTTTCAAGCCATGTGGTTGGTGGTGTTATTGTTACTTAATGGGGCAAGATTAAAATATTTAGCCCCTGGTTAGACCATTTTGGAGTTTTAAGACACTAAATATGTATATTTTCCCCTTTAAATCCTAAAGTAAGCTTACCCCAAATATTGAGGGATGGTAGGTTTCCCTGCAGGCTGCGAATTAGAGTTAGAATTACTGTATTATAAATTGAATACAGAATTACTGTATTATAAATTGATTATAAAGACGCATGTTTTGTTCGTATATTGTTGTGTCTGTATTCATGATGCATCTTATATTCGATGGCTTCCTACCAAGGTAAAGGTTTTTTTAATTTTTTATTTATAACAGAAAAATAAGAGTGTGTCTTATAATAGGTGGTGTCTTATACTCGATGTAATATGGTAGAATTAGAATTAGAATTAGAATTTTTATTGCCAGGTATGTCTGGAGTTTTTCTCCAGTGTAAATGCTCAATACTTACATACAGTCTATAATTGACAAACAATGGTTACAATCATAAGATAGATTCATTATCATAAAGTACATTCATCATGTCACAAAACATTTCATCATGTCACATATCAAAATATTTGTGACAAAATATGTCACAAAACACATTCATCATGCTATACAACTCTCTCTTTTTAATGGTTTGGAACAGTCCATATTTGAACAGTTATAGAATACTAATGCTCAATCTACAAGTCAAACTAGGATACTAAATGACCCAACTGTGTACACGATATGTACACACATACGCAATATGTGTACTTTGAAGCATTTCTATGCTGTTGTATACCCTGAAAGAGTTATAGGCTTGCAGGCAGTCTCTGTCCTTCGGCTAATCATATAAAATGTCATGTCACAAAAAATGGGGAGGCAGTTGGAAAAGGAAAACAAGGTAAATTTTGCACAAGCTTCTTGTGATGCCAGCTAGGATGAAGGTGAAGCCCAGATGATGCTGTTAGCCCCAGAGTAATTGTTTTTTCCCTCTTACATCTGTCAGTTTTCTCTAAGAAGGCAGCAAGAAATAATTCAGCTTTTCCTCACTTGTTCTTTCTCTTGTTCCTAACATGGCAGCTGTTTTTATGATCTCTATGGGGATGGAACAACCATCCCACGTGAATATTGTCACCTGCTCCAATCAATATAGTACATACCTTTTGAAAGGAAGAGAAAGAGAAGACCATATTATATATGAGCAATGTAGTGATTAGGGTTGGACCTAGATGAGAGAGATGCTCACTCAAGTTCTCATCCAACCTTGAAAATCATCAACTTTGTATCGATCATTCTCTTTCAATCTCTTCTACGTTGAGGTTGTGATGGTGGTAGGGGTAGAAGTAGTGTAGGCCACTGAAGTATATTGGTTTTTGTTCTTGAAGGAAAGACTAAACTTGAGTAGAAAGGAAAGCCAATTGCAGAAATGGACCACAGTTGTGTAAAAAATGCAAAGGAGATTGGTTTCCACTTGTGTTACATGACATCTCTTAACAGCAATTATCAATAAGATTCTGCTGGATATCTTCAGAGCAGTCAACGACTCAGAATGTCAAAGAACACTATATGAACAGTAATACTGTATATGATCATTTTACCCTAACACTACAGAAGGGTAAAAAAGAATGGATGTGAAACAAAAATTTGCTGAATGTGCCTGAATGTCCATGCTTATTTCAGAAGTAAACCACACTGTTAGTCCTAAGCTCTAGGCTGGGAGGAGACATCATGACGGCAAGCTTGGTGAAAGTTCCATTTCAAGAATTCTGGATACCCCAAATCTCCCAGTTTTCTCCATTTCCACATTTGGGACAGAATGAAGATTATAGATCAAATGTCAAATACCCCAACCTTTGTCACCTCATGCTTCTTCATTTGAACATTTCTTTTACTCTCCCCCCCCCCAAGTCAGATACATGCAATCCTTACACCCATTGATGTCTGCGCTGCTTTGGAAGCACCAGTCAACATGAAAGGGAGCTGCTATAATTGAAAGAATTAATCTTTGGTGTAGTCAATGACCTTTCCTCTGTCAGCTCTAGATGGCAAGACAGATATTAAAAGGCATGTTTTCCCTAAGGTTTCAAAGCATGGCGTACTCAGTTAAGCTGGCTTCGTCCAGTGGATTTTTTCACCTCTGCATTTGATCTTTTTTCCATACTGCTTTATAGAGACGGGTGAAAATGCTGCCCTGTCCCATGCAAAATGGTCCAGGAAAATGCAAAGCATGCAGTTTCTGAGAGAAGGCAGATTACTTCGGGATCTACTACAAGAGTTCTGTTATACAAGCAACTGCTTTTAGAGAGAAAGTATCTTGAATGTTTCATTCCCCATGAACTTATCGCTGAGAGCCAACTGTGCGATCTCAAAGTAATAAGGTGGTTCCATGTACAAAGACAGCTTTACATGAGATTTAGATTTTACTGTTGCTATTTTTTAAAGGATTTTGCCTTGTCTCTTTTGGAATCCTTAAAATGGCTAGCCTTTTCCCCCATGCTTTACTGGAAAATGGAAATTCTTATCAAACAGTGTTCTCCCGGGTAAGATTGAGAATATCTTGGCGATGTTTCAGCAAGGTCTCACTTGCCATCTTCAGGCTGGTGCTTTTGTCTTCTTGCTAGTCTGAGCAAAGTGTGATCGGAGTTGCCTTTTATCTGTAAATACTGATGGGAGGGTTTGGTGTGCTGGACTGGTTGGCTGGGTTGTTATTTCTTGATTGGTTGCTGGAGTTGATGTTGGTATAATGGGCTTTTTTGTTGTAATGTCCTGGGTCATTT
>JANHFO010005198.1:3068-15852 GCA_032468095.1 Pareas carinatus
CTTTCTTTCTTTCTTTCTTTCTTTCTTTCTTTCTTTCTTTCTTTCTTTCTTTCTTTCTCTCTTTCTTTCTTTCTTTCTTTCTTTCCTTCTTTCTTCTATCCGTCTTCTGTCTATCTTCTATCTATCGGGAGGCTTCAACTCCAGAAATTCCCCAGCCAGCATCGTTTATTCTGAGCAGCCTCCGGTGATTTCATGGCGGGGCCGAACTGTCCCCACCCGCCGGGTGTCTCCTGCAGTTCCCAGAAAGGCAATAAGCCGAGAGGCAATTTTTCCTCTGGCCCTGACGAAGCAAAGTGGCGAGGAACAAGCAGACCTTCGGGTCAGCCTGCGCTTCTGCTTCGTGCTCTCCAAGGTAACTAACTGCCTGCCTGAGTTGTCAAATTGCTCTGGAGTTATTCAAGGAAACAGAGTCAAGTGTTCAAGGAATTTCCGCTGGTTTCTACCGAGGGGCTGGTCCAAACGAGAGAGAAAACGCCAAGAGACGGGTATATTCAATTCACGGTTTGCTAGGGCTACGATCAGCTGCTTGTGAAATGACCAAGGGGATGATGTACACTGAGTATTCCCACAGCCTTCCCTTCTTTGCCATAAGATGTGGAACTAGCCAGGACTTGACAGTGGATGGGCAAAGGAGAACTGAGGAGATAAACGCCCTTTGGCATGGACCACCTGTGCTGGCATCCCATGCCTCTCGGTGAATGCTGACCACGAAGTGAATGTCTTGAGCTCACCTGAGTAGGCCAGCAGAGTGGAGAAGGATGGGATTAGGTGAGACAGATGGGCCGATGAAACCTTGGAGAACGGTTCCTACAACACGGCGGTTGCGAGAACGGCCCGTGCGGATGAGATTTGCGTTCATTGTGCTTTTGCAGCTGTGGCAAGATGTCGATGCTCCCCAACGGAGCGTCTTGCCTTGGTACCAGCTGTGCTTCCCCCCCACCCCCGCATCGCGTTTGTCTGCCAACATGCCAACATCTCCCCAACTTCTGGAGCACTGTCTGCCTGGCCTTTGAGGGCCTCCTCTCTCAGGGCTCTTTTGTTCTCCTTTGATGTCAATTCCATTCCGTGTCTCCCCGTCTCCCTACGGGTGTTCGTGTGCGCACGCCGGCATGTCAGACACCTGGACTCCATTTCATCTCATTCTTCTGCCCCTGGTTTCCCTCTTGCTCTGCAAAGGCTGCAGATCCATCTTTTCTCTGCCAGGGAACTCCTCGGCTGTAAATCCGACAGTTAAAGTGGGTCAGTGAATATGGAGGAAACGCAGCTTCAGGAACAGAAACATGGATTCACGGAGGACAAGCGGAGTGGAGCAGCATGGCGGTGAAAAGGAAATTGGAGATCAGAGGCATGAGAAGAGGCAGGAAGTTGGATGTTCCTCGTTCTTTTTTTTGAGCTTAGCTTAAAGCTGTTAAGAAATCCCCAGGGTTTGGAAGTGGTTGGTGTGTGTCTTTTTTAACAGCAAGGAACTTGTGTTTGCACTCTTATTAGATGCAAATTGAGGTAGAAGGATACACAGCCGTTGCAAATTAATGCAAATGGGTGGCTTCCCTTTGATGGTGAAAGGTCTCGAAGATCTCAGAACGAGATCCCCACCATAAAAACCTGGAAGTAGTGCAAATTGGCACATCCTCCGTCAACGTTGTTGGTTGCTCTTATTTCAGTTTGGGTTTGACTGGTTGTGGTAACCCAGTCGTTGTGGGCTGATGTGTAACCATGGTTGATGTACAAAGCGGGTCCAATGAACCCTGTTTAAGTACAAGCCACTTTGCTCGGTGCCATCTGCAGATGTCTCCATAGAGTTTGAATATTGGATTGTCTTGTCTTTCTTGATCTTGGGATGTCGAAAGAGGTCATCTTCAGAAGAAGCTTTCGCTAAGGTTAGAATTTATTGGCCAAGTGTCTCTGGACACACGACATGATGAATATACTTTATGATAATGAAGGCATCGTAGGACTGCAACCACAGTTTGTCAATTGTAGCCTGTACGTAAGTATGGAGCATGTACACCGGAGACAAATTCCTTGTGTGTCCAGACACACTTAGCGAATAAATAAATTCTATTCTGTTTTCTGTTCTATTCTAATTCCTTTCAGGAGAGAGTGAGGATTGCTCCCTATAAAGTAGTTCAGCCCACCAGTGTCGATGGGAGACACTTTTCTCCTTGGCTGCTCTTTAATTAGGGTATTGTTTTCTACTTGATTGTTTGTCTGGTGTTAATCCCTGCTTATCCGGAGGCCCTTCCTGAGTAGGGATAGAGATACTTTCAGAAAGCATAAAAGCTAGTTTTGGAAAATTCATCAACACGCTCGTTTTCTTTCATAGCCGGAGGGGAAAAGAAAAGCCAAAACGAATTTATCTCTTACCTTTACAATTGCTGAAAACGGGAGGAGGGAGGGAAAAAAACCACAACCTCTCTCTCTCTCTCTCTCTCTCTCACATACACACACACACACGTACACGCCCACATCTACTTATGCCACTCCAGCCACCTTTAGCCTTAGCAGTTGCTAGTCCCAGAACGGTCTTGAATTTCCTCCCACACCACAACTTCACACTGTGACATATTCCGTCAGCCATTTGCAGGAGCGCAAGATAGGGGTGGTTTCGGAGAGAAAAACGCAAGAGTTGGTTTCTCTCCATTTGAGAAGGGAAAGGAAAAAAGCAAGCACACCTCACTGCTAATGAAAGGCTATTCTTCACTTTAATTGCAATTAGTGAGGTTTTACGGAGAGCGGGGGATATCTTTATCGCGTACGCCGCTGGGCTGAGAACCAGTCTTGTGTGTGGACTATGCATAATATCAAGAGCAAAAAAAACCACACCTACTTCTTCCCTTGCACAGGAGTGAGAGTCTTTTCTTACAGGTGACAGTTTTCACGTGGGACACGTGGTGGGCTTGTGGTTTAATCCTCTCCTTTCATGCTAGCCATAATCCATCAGCGTTTTAGACTTGGAGTGGAGGGTCTCCCTTCTCAGATGGCTTTGCTGTCCATTTCACCGCGTGACTGGCTGCATCCCAGGAGCGTGTATCTCTATTCAGGCAATTGAGGGATGTCTAGAAAACATTGCCTTAAAATGAATGAGAAGTTTGTTGTACTAGGTCCATGTTGTAGAGATGGAGCAATCGTGACTGTTTAGCTTTTCGTGTCAGGTGCCAAGAACCAAGAAAGGCATGTTGAGGTTCTTCTAAGCGGCTTCCTTTATTGTCCCTCATGTTTAGGCAGTAATCACACCCAGGCTAAAACAGATTACTTCTACATAAAACATATACTTTGGGAACCATTGAGAAGGAGCTCTCTTCAGCCTCTTTCTCTCACACAAACTCTCTAAGCTGCCTTGTCTTTTGTTCCTCTGGAATGCAGCCCATCCCTCCCTTCCTACTGGGAATCCAGACTACATTCCACCACACTCAGCAATATTTTTCCCCCCAAATTAAGGGGAAGAATGTAGGTATTCAATCCAGGGCCTTTGATCTGCAAAAAGGGTGGGGATTTTTATCTTTGAGATAGCCCACCCCCCTCTCTAATCCTTTGTATTTTCAGACTTGTACGGTTGGTCTGCATAGGATCTTACATTGTAAACAAAAGCATAAAATGATGGATAACCGTCTAACTGGACAGAGAGGAATGAAAAATGATTGAAGGGAAAGAAAACCAATCACAGCTCCTTTTGTTTTATTCTAGTAGGAGTGAGTCATTTTTAAATTTATTTTCGGCAAGCCCTTTTCTCTACTAGATGCCTTTTAATACAGAACTTCCCTCACTCTGGATATTTCATGATGCAACGATGAAGAGGAGGAGGAGGAAGGCAATTGCTTTCCAAGTGGGAAGTTTTTGAGCTGGTGTATTAATTTGCACAAAGCGACTTCAGTTGGAGATTCAAACACGTTTGGTCTCCTACAGCGGCCATATTAATAGCATCCATGCAGACGTGAATTAATTGAGTCTCTTAATTGAGCAAAAAGGGGAGGGGTGTTAATAGGTTTTGAGGGATTCTCGGTGATTATGAAAATGCCCTGAATCATTTAGTAAAATTAATTCTAAGCCGTTTCTAGAGCCACTCCTGTTCCATGACTTGAGTTTCTTGGAGATCATCACTTTTTTTTTCTTCTTCTCAGTTTCGACTTTAGACATCTACTTAATTAAATATAGATTATGGCTCTGGGACTAGGGGATTATTATTTATTCATGAACGATTTAGATTGTAAAGGCTGCATAGTTTATTTTTATGTCTGGTTGGGGGACTGTTGGGATAACCCCAGATGAAATCTCTTTCCATCAATCACAAATTGACTAAGGGGCCTGCTTAGATCTGTTCCATCAGCCCATCCTTGATCTTTGACGAGGAGGGTTGAAGAAAAAGATATCCAATCTTACTTTTCAGGATTCCCACGATACTTCGGATCTTGTGTGCACAAAGCACTTGCCGTCTTAGCATTTAATGCTTTAATGTTGGCTGGATGTTTTGATCACTAGTGCTATGTTTTGAGAGTGATGGAAATGAAAAACCAGGTTAGATGCTTGGTTATAAAGAACACAATTCCCAGAACAGAGACAGATGACCCCATAATATTCCAGCTGCTGAATTGTCTTGTTGCAACACTCAAACAAAACACTGAAGTCCTAGCTCATACTTATCATATGTCACATGATATATATAGCTTATGATGGGAAATTCTAATATATATTTATATCTCTATCTCTATATTTCTCTGTCTCTCTATCTCTATTTATATCATCTATCTATGAATTTATGATGTGAAATTCTAATCTAATCTAATCTAAACTAATCTAATTACCTATTCTCTTATTTTAATGAAAATTAATTTGTTGCTTGTCTCCTACAATCTATAGTGGTTGTTTTATTTAGTATCCTAGTATGACTTGTAGATTGTAGAATCTAGAATTTTATGACTGTTCTACGCCTATCACAAAAATGTTTCTCATGACATGATGAATGTATTTTATGACATGATGGGTGTACTCTATGATTATGATCATGATACGTCACTTCTAGCTTGTGTTTATTGAGAGCATATATACCGGAGACAAATTCCTTGTGTGAGTCCAATCAATGGCCAATAAAGAATTCTATATCCTATCCTATCCTATCATATCTGATTCTATTCTATTCTATTCTATTCTATTCTATTCTACCTCAACAACAACAGTACCTTTCCAGTTCTGTCTGGACTGAAAAACTGTGCAAGGTCAGGTTCACTTAGAACTTCAGCGAGGAACCTCAAGGATGCAGGTGGAACAGGAAGCTTGGGGGGGAAACACACAAATCAATGTCAAGCAATTCCCCCATTGCTTTGAAGAACACTTTATGGATGCCTCCATGAAGTTACCAGGAGTTGAACTTGACTTGAAGGAGATGTTTCATTTACTTTCCATCATGTTCTCCTGTCGTTACAGGAGCAATCTTTGCTTGTGTTCCCTAAAACTATTTTTTTGGGACTCAACTTTGTGCCCCATAATATTATGCTCCAAGTGGGGCTTATGGGGAAAAAAGGCATACTCTGGACAACTTCAAGTAAAGCTTGATCAGTGACCTTCCACGTTTTGGGTACCAGGAACCAGTTCCACAGAAAAAGATTTTTTTTACAGACTGGCGGTGTGTGTGTGGTTTTGCCTGCTGCCCTCATCTTGTGAATGGGGCTTTGCTTGTTGGTGCGGCCCAGTTGCTGGCATGCCATGAACCGGTGGTGGTCCACGGACTGGGGGTTGGGGACCCCTGAGCTAGATAGATCAGTCAAGAGACATTAATGCTCCAGGAGAGGTCCAGAAACAAATTAAGTGTTTCAGGACCATGGAAAGCACCACGTGAAACTCAGTAGACTTTGGGCTTATATTGAAAGTCCCCAACTGATTGATTGAGAATTCAGCTCTGCTAAATTTGGCTCTACAACTCCCATCTCCTGCACTTCTGAAGAACCTCCAAGTGCAGTTGGGTCCAACCTTGGCAACTTTAAGACCTGTGGACTTCAATGCCCAGAATTCCTCAGCCAGCCATGGCTAAGCTGGAGAATTCTGGACATTGAAGTCCACAAGTCTTAAAGTTGCCCAAGGTTGGAGTATTTAGAGAGACCTGCTCCTCATGCAGTAACTCCTGAGATGTTTGGATGGAGACACAGTTTCTGCCAAAGGTTGAAACGACCCACAAGAGAAGACAGAGGGTTTTTTCCCCTCCTCAAATCCGTGGGGACCATGGCCACTCTGCATGGTGGTTCAGAGCAACATGAGATCTTCTAAGAATATTCCGTCCCTGCCCCTCCCCCGCTTCCTTTCCTGGCTCATTGAGGGTGAGGTGGGATGGGGGAAGGGATTCACAAGTGTGAAAATGGCAATTGGGTGTAATTAGAGGAGGGGGAGTTCCCTGCTAGCCTCCTTTCTTTAGGACAAGGTGTAACTACTGAAGAGGTGATTGATGTGCTTATTTCCCCCCTCCCCCCACTGTATCCCTGCAACTAGGAAATATCTCTTAATTCCCTCCACCCTCCCTCATCTCAAGGCAGATGGTGCTTTCCAGCTTTGCCATGGCCCCAATGCCTCAATTAGCAGCCAAGATGCCCATCTGGTGAGCTGGTGGCTATGCTCTATTCTGGGAGAAGCTTCTGAATGGGGATTCACACAGCCTTAGCAAGAGAGAGGAAGAAGCACAGCTAAAGGTCAAACAACACGTTCGGTTAAACATATGCTCTAAGCAGAACACACACTAGGAAACACACTTAAACACACCCACACACACAAGGCTAACAGAGATCAACCCATGTGTATCAAGATCATGGCGATGGGGAAAAGGGGACGGGGTATCTCCTTCTTCTTGAGGTCCTGTCCTGCTGAAAATGCTCCCCAAGTTGCTGTTTCTTGACCGATGTCTTCTCGGCCTTCTGCAGAATCTCATAAACGGAACACAGGTAGTCCTCGATTGACGGCCACAACTGGGCCCTCCGATTTCTGTAGCTAAGGGAAGACAGTCATTAAGTTAGCATTTGCAAACGCAGTTGTTAAGTGAATCACCGAAGCCGCCAAGCAAAAAAGGCAGTTGTCTAGAGAATCTGGCTCTTCCCGTTGACTTGGCCTGTCCGATGGCTGCCCAAGGAGATTACAGGGCTCTGGGATAGGGCAACCGTCATATGTACATGCCAGTTGCCAAGCGGCCAAATATTGGCCGTGTCACCATGGGCAGGCGGCAATGGTTGCAAGCGTGAAAAGCGTTCACTTTTTTTCAATGCCATTGTCATTCCGAAAAAGTTTGCATCTGGCTATGAGAGGCTCCTTTGGCTTGAGACCAAATTCTCTTTTTACGCTCACCGGTGCAAAAAAAAGGTGCCCAAAGAGAAGAAAAACCTGGCTCCCCTCCCCTTTTTTTCTTGGTCTTCTCCATTAATTATCTACCCGTTAAGCCTCATTTGCATCTCAAATAGCTCAAACAAGCCCACCAAAGTGCCGTTTGGCCATTATTGGGGAGAAAGGACAGGACAATGGGGGGACGAACGACAGTCTTGTCGAGCACAGGTGTTTGGAGGCCGGCACAGATGTTCAACACTTTTCAATTAAAACATCCTACATTAAAGAGGCGGGGGGGGGGGGAGAAGAGACATTCAGACCAGCTTCGACATCTCGCTGAACACGAAAGGCACCCAGGATGGTGAGGAGGAGAGCCGTGGGGCGTGTTCCTTAATGGGACATTGTGGTATAGATAAATAAATAAATCAACAGAGGCATGCATAGCTTCAACCTCAGGTGAAGTCTTAGTACCGCTTTAAAAAAACCTTAGTAAGGACACATCACTGGAGCTTTTGAAGAAGAGACTAAACAGTTTCCTGTCCGGTCCCTTCCAGCTCCATTCTGATGGATTCTGATTGAATTCTGGGCATTGAAACCCACCCGTCTGAATGGTACGGAGGCTGAGAATCCTGGTTTAAAGGATGCTTAGATCAGAGAAGGCTGATATATATTTTTTCCAGCATTGTCCCAGTCTAAACAATTTAAATAAGCTGGAAAAAAAGGGGCAAATGGCTATCCAGAGGCCAAAACTCTGGCATAGCGTTCTTTAATTAATTGTTCTTCAGATTATTTGCTGATCCATGTGAAATGCTGTGATAGGTACAATACTGCCATTAGCTGAGCTTTACTAATTTTGATCCATGCAGTGGCATTTCCATGATACTTACAGAAATGCCAATCTACTTTTGGCTGAATGAAGATCATAGCACTCAATGCAATGACTGTAGAATCCCATACTAACTTGAAATGTGATTAACCAGAGCAATACAATATTAGGCTAGAACATAGATTTTACATACCTGTTGGAGAAACTTTTTCACCTCCAGTCAAGCTTTTATGAATTCTAACAAACTCAGGCACCGAATATTCTGCATAGATCCCGATGGCCAAAGTTATACCCAAATTGAAAATAAGGAGGAATATTCCGATAGAACAATTAGGCAATGAAGCAATCTGCTTCTTGTAGAGGGGTAGTCCATCATTGGAGGTTTTCAAAGGTTTGGACAGCCATTTGCCTGAGATGATATGATGAGGTTTTCCTAGGAGTCTTCAAAGGTTCCTTCTGATTCTATAATTTTATAAATCTTGAATATGTAAAGTTACTTTTGTGATAGGGCAACTGGGTAATACAGAACACCTGTAGCTCTTTGCACACAGCTGTCTCATCTGGCAATTGACATGTACCTGTCCCAGATGCACAAGGTAGATCTAATTATCTTTTTAAGGCAGGAGTTGAGTCTTTTCAGAGCTACAGGTGATATTCTGTGGCTACTATTGTTGTGGCTGCAATTGTTGAAGGTGTTTGTTTGATGGGTTGGAGCAGTAACAAGAGAAGACGAGGTACTCATCAGTGTGAAGAAATTGGAGAAAGGGAAGTGGCAAACTGGAGAAATTATACCTTAAAACCAGACCAAAAGTATAAGAAGAGGAGAAATGTCATGTTCAGAAAAGCAACAAGTTCTTGAATTCTCCTGTGTCTCTTTTCCTTTCTACTGGAAATAAAATTAGATGAGTAAGATAAGTAAGAAAGACAGGGATGTTCCCCATTGTCTACCTGCTAATCAAGCTGTAGCACTAAAAGTCTTTCCTATACAGAGGGAAGGTAGTGGAAAAGTGAACAAATCTCAGTTAGAAACTAGCTGGAAAATTATATAGAGAGGGAAAAGATAAGTTGGCTGAAGGCAGTTGAAACCACAGAAATCACTTTAAAACCTCCTGAAACCATTTATAAAATAAAAGATAACTTAATTGTAAAGAATAATTCACAACAGCAGATAACTTAAGCAATAGCATTTATTTTGTAAATGGCCTTAAGTAATAAAAGCAATCCTAAAATTTATTTATCTGTTATCTGGGGATATACAGTAGCTAAAGAATCCTAAAGAATCTTAAAAAGTCAAGGAAGCCGGAAGAACTTCTACATAGATTAGTGTAAGTGAAGATTTTAGGTGGCAAAGCATACAAGTCACAATGGAGATCAGAACCAACACTAATAGGATACATAGCAATGTCTATTTAGCAAGAACTTAAGAACTCTGATTAAACAATTTCAGAAGAGACCTAAGTCAGATACTCGGACATTTGCTTCCTATGGCTTTCCTCTTTTCTTGTTATCTTGTAACAATTTTAACTTTATCCTTGCTTTTTTCCCTTGCCAGACAAATTTTTTAATTAACATATCCAGTTCATCAAAAAAATTCTTCCCCAGACTTATTGGTATCATCTGAAATAGAAATAAAATCTTAGGTAAAATATTCATTTTAATTGTAGCAATTCTACCTAATAACGATAGTTGCAAATTTTTTCATCTTTCTAGATCTACTTTAATTTGAGTTGGTAACTTGTCATAATTATCTTCTTTCAATGTTGGACATCTGGCTGTTATATATATTCCTAAGTATTTGACCTTTTTTACCAATCGCAATTTCATTTTCTCTTTTAATTTCATTTTTTGTTTTTCAGTCCTATTCTTAACAATAACTTTAGTTTTTTCTTTATTAATTTTTAATCCCGCTACCTCTCCATACTCCTCTATTTTTTTGATCAATTTCAGTATTGTATCCATAGGTTTTTCCACAATAAACACTAAATCATCTGCAAAAGCCTGTAGTTTGTATATTTCATTTTTAGCCTTCGGGCCTTTAATTTGTACATTATTTCTCACATTTCTATTCAATATTTCTAGTGTCACGATAAATAAGTGCCGCTGTAACTTTGAATGTTCACTAAGCAAAGTGTAATAAGATGAGGACTACCTGTACATTTGTAACAGGTTTTTTACTACAATGTAAAGCTGGAAATATGGCAGATTCCTATCTCACAGAACAAACACTTCCCCTTTCTCTCTCTCTCTCTCACACACACCAAAGAAGGCTTTACAAACAAGGAGACACAAAGTTAAGAAGATACTCTTCTTCCTCTCTTCAACTCCATTGTGAGAGATAAATAAGGGGATGGGAAATACTATAAATATTTAAGGCTAGAGCTCTGTTTTGCAAAATACCTCTTTTCCAATTTTTTTTAAAGTCTTTAGTAAAAAAAATAGGACAGAAGTTCAATAAGGGCCAAGGAACATGGATATCAAGGGGTCTCAGTATGTCTTCCAGATTAATGAGGAAATGACTTCAATCATACAAAAACAAAGGAGAGAGAGAAGGGGGGAAAGTGTTTCATAAAGGGAACATTTTGTCACTCTTGCTGGAAACTGGGATTTCAAAACATATCACAAAATCCTTTGGGGAAATTAGAAACAAGAGTGAGATGACATCCAAGAAGTGGAAGAGGTTGCGAAGTGGGCAGTGAGACAATAGAAAACTTCATTCCAGCAAAGAGCACTTAAGCAGTTTAAGAAATCCTTTCATTCAAAGTGTGTGTTTGTGTGTTTGTGGTCTGGCTTCTTTGGGCAGAAGGGAAAGCTGTAGTTTCAGGAGCGATAGAAATCAGAAAAGCACTGTTGTGGCTCCTGATATTTGCAGGCACTGTAGGAATGGGGGAAAAGACAGTGCAGCACACCAAGTGCAGGCAATGATATCATCAATTGTGATTAAGCCAGATGTTAAACCATGCAGCATTTCACAATTTCTGCTCTACTGAATGTTAGGTTCCTTCCAATACCTAGGGAACCTTCACATTATTACCCAAGCATCATGAGTTCAATAAAAATCTCGGGACGAGGTTGGAGGAACATTTTACACTTTATTGGGTAGCTATGCAAGAAGTGTGTGACCAACCTCCTCATGTGGCAGTGTTCAGAGGGAATGGCACACTGAGGAGAGTTCAAGCAGCCTTTTATACATCTTGACTCGGAACCATAAAGTACAAGTTCAATTCTGAAGTTTTTCCACTGTTACCTCCTCATTCCGGCCCATGGCCCCCTTCTGCCCTTGGCATCCCATCCTTCCTTTATCTGAGCACCTCCTTATATGTGATTTTCCATCCCCTTCTGCATGTGACACTCAAATGCTCTTTCCACTGCTTGCTGCCTTCTGCTCCTGCTCTCCTTATTAAGAGGAACTTTCACCCAGTTAACTTAGCATTTGTCCAGTTCTTAGAAATACTTAAGCATTTACACAAGGATGTTCTTTATATGAAGTTTCAGGAAGAGTAGCTTGAACAGGATTCCTCAACCTGTTGGCCATGGCCCACAACCGGGTCATGGCCTATTCCCAACTGGACAGCACAAGTTGCAAGCTGATGCATGCGTGTCTATGAGCATGCAAACAGCCCCACTCGTGAGCGATGGATGCTCACAACCCCACTTAAGCGAGTCTTGCACAATCACAGTCCCACTTGTGCCCCAGGGGTGGGCACACAGGGGTGTACACGCACAAAGCCATTCCCTCCTTCCCCCTGTGCTGGGCCACTAACCTGGAAATGTTGGGGAATGCTGGGTTAGAATCTTATAGTTTCGGTGGCCATGTTGGGAAATCGATGGATTTTTAGAAATTTCTGAACAATAAATGTATAACATGTGGTAATGGATCCTGTCTTTTATTACCATCTAGAAGATTACAGTCTTGGCCCTGAACTGTTTATCTGAAAGGACTCAGGGGAAACACATTCTCTGTGCCAGCTTCTGCCAATGTAGTCATTAAGGTCATTGGCCTAGAAACCAGGAAACTATGAATTCTAGTTCTGTTTTAGCCATGAAAGTCGGCTTGGTAACCTTGACGGTCACACTCTGTCTCAGCCCAACCCACCTCACAAGGTTGCTGTTGTGGAAAAAATAGGAGGAGGAAGAAGTTCTAAGTATGTTGGTCACTTCAAGGGGGGCACAGAGGGGTCGCCAATGGGCACTGGGGGTTTGTTGATGGTCATGGGGTGTGTGTGTGTGTTGTTGTGTTGGCACTTTGCGATAAATAAGTGACTTTTGGCTTGTAGTTTGAGCACTTGGTCTCCAAAAGTTTTGCCATCGCTGCTCTATACTTACATACATACAATAAACTGTGATTACAATCATAAAATACATTCATAATCATTTGTATATATAAACATAATTATATATGTAAACAATGATCATTGTATATATAAGTATAATCATTTTTATATAAGCATTTATATAAGCATAAGATACATCCATAAAGTATATTTATCTTGTCAAGTACATCTAAGCTGCAATTGAAAAAACCATGATCTTAATCTTGAATACAATCATAAGTACATTCATCATGTCATCATGTTATAAAGCAGAGGTCTCCAACCTTGGTCCCTTTAAGGTTTGTGGACTTCAACTCCCAGAATTACTCAGAAATCTGAGCGTTGAAGTCCACAA
>JANHFO010005202.1:4398-16364 GCA_032468095.1 Pareas carinatus
TCTGGTTGCTAAGTGAATCACTGCAGTTGTTAAGTTAGCAACACGGTCGTTAAGGGAATGTGGCTTCCCCATGAACTTTGCTTGTCAGCAGGTCGCAAAAGGGAATCACATGACCCTGGGGAACACTGCAACCGTCATAAAGAAGAACCAGTTGCCAAGCATCCAAGTTTGGATCACGTGAACATGAGGATGCTACAACAGAGTCATAAGTGTGAAAAACAGTCATACAAGTGCTGTTGTAACTTCGGACAGTCATTAAATGAATGATTGTAAGTCAAGAATTTGTAATGTCTTACTGTAGTTCACAAATGGGCTGGATGAATGATGAAGTGAAGTTTACACATGTTACACACAAACAGATTACTGTGATTTAGGCCAGTGGTCGCCAGCCTGTGGACCAGGGCCCCACCAGTGGGCCATGAGAACATTTTGGTGGTCCGCAGAAAAATCTGGAGATTTGAATTTTTTTGTTTAGTTGTATGGCTCCTGTGTGTGTCTGTCTGTCTCTGTGTGTCTGTCTCATTTTCTCTCTCTTTCTTTCTCTGCCTCTTCCTCTGTGTATGTCTCATTATGCGTGCGTGTCTGTCTGTCTCTCATTCTCTGTCTGTCTCTTTCTGCCTCTCTCTCTCTCTGGCTGTGCCTGTGTGTGCCTTTCTGTCTGTCTCTCTCAAGCAGGAACAAATATCACACTGAAATGTGTAATACTTAAAGAAACTTCAATTATTTTGAAATAATTTAACTTTAATAATTTTTCTACAATTAAACAACCTTTAAAGATTTTGTTATGATTAAATAAGCATTTAAGATTTTGTTATAACTAAATAAGCTTTTTAAAATTTTGTTGTGTTAAATAGGTGCCTTTTATATTAATAAAATGGAAGTTCTATTATTATTTTACAAACTTTAAAAAGTTCTTATTAGTGGTCCGCAGGATTTAAAATTATGAATTTAGTGGTTCCTGAGGTCCAAAACGTTGGCAACCCCTGGTTTAGTGTTCAACCTTGCCAGCTTTAGGATCTGTGGACTTCAACTCCAAGAGTGGCCCATCCACGCTGGCGGAGGAATTTTGGGAGTTGAAGTCCATACCATCATAAAGTTGCCAAGATTCAGAAACATTGGTTTAGAGTAAGCTCATTTAGAGGTCAAGTTGTAGCCCACTTGGGCCTAATGTGCATGGGCGATAGGTGTGCATTCTCTTCTTATTTCAGTGCTGGGTTGGGATTCAACCCAGGCTTATCTCTGCTGCAATCTCATGAGAAACAAAAGTACCAGAAGGTTTCAACAGGATTGCAACAGATCTTCTGTTTCAGAGTTTTCCTGGGTTGCCATTCAGAAGATATTAACCGAGTTGAACTGATAAATCCTAGCCCCCACCCATTTGGAGCCCCAGAATTGATTCTCCGAAAATGTTTTTTATCCCATCTTCACTGAGCGAATGTGCTACGTTCAGTGCTGCAGCCTGGAATTGCAGCGATAGATCTGCTGGTGGCTAGGAGCCTGTCTAACCATCTAGCATTAATACCGTGTGCATTGATTTGACTTCCAGTTGGCTTATGGATAGCATTCAAAGCGCTGGTTTTACTCTATTAAGCCTACCATGACTCAGTGCCCAATATTTCCAGGACAGATTCCTTCAGGTACCATTTAGATGTCTGGACTTGTTATCCTGAGTGAAAGCTGGGGAATTCTGGGAGTTTGAGAAACACTAGTCCATACAGTTAGTCCTTGACTTATGACAACAACTGAGCCCAAAATTTATGTTGCTAAGCTAGACATTGATGGAGTGATGCCCCACCTTTCTTGGCACAGATGTTGAGTGAATCACAGAAGTACTTAAGTTGGCAATATGGTTGATAAGTAAATCTGGCTTCCCCACTGACTTTGCCTTTCAAGATACAAAGCATGATCAAATGACACCGGGGATACTGCAACTGACATCAATATGTATTAGTTGCCAAGCGTCTGAATTTTGATCATGTGACTATGGAGAAGGCTACGGCGGTCGTAAGTGTGAAAAACAGCCGTATGTCACTTTTTTCAACACTATTGTAAATTTGAATGGTCACTAAGCAAACGAGGACTACCTATATTTGCCTTTTGACTCTAGCTTCGCACCACAATAAGCATATATATATATATATATACTCAGAATGTGTACAAAGCTTCAAGGCACAAGTACATATGCTTCACCAAGCAATGTCTTCCTCACCAAATCTTTAAGGCTCTTGATTTTACTTACTTTCTCAAAAACCAGCATAAAATCCACCACAGCATTTCAATGGGCTCTTGTTAGTAGTTATATATATATCTACCAGAAATACAATAGAAGATTAAGAGGAAGGTTAAGAAATTAACCTCTTGAAACCAAATGATAATGGCTTATCTGTCTTCTTTCATACCTGTAGACAATTCTTTTTCCTAAAAAAAAGACTCCAATCCTAACCAGAGTTTATTTTAATACAAGAATAAGAGAAAGTGGTTTTTTTTTCTCTAATGATACATCTCTCTTTCCTGTATCCAGTGCTGCTCATGCAGAGACTGATTCAGCACTCCACCATGTGACCACAGAAAGATTTCAGCAGCTGAGTCATAGGAATAACTGGAATAGTTTTGGAGCAGAGCTTAATTCCCAGAAACCCCTCTGGCATCTACCAGCAAGCACATGCTTTGCCTCCAGAGTGAATTTACAACCTGACAGCATTTTTAGCCAAACAGACCCAGCTGATAGCATAATAATGATGATTTGCTCAATCTACCTGCTGTTATGATATTGAAGATCACAGGTTTGTTATTCCTCTCTTGTCTGTTTACAGGGAGATTTAAAGCAAGAGACTCTGAGTTCCAGTCCTGCCTCGATCATCAAAGCCAGCTGGGTGACTTTCAGCCTGCCACTCTTTCTCAGCCCAACCCATCTCACAGGTTGTTGTGGGGAAAATAGCAGGAGGAAGCTGTTTTGTATGTCTGTTGCCTTGAGTTTTTTGCAAAACTAATAAAAGTGGGATATAAATAAATAAAATCTGGACACGGCAGGAAACTAGAATAAATATATAGATAATCCTTGATTTATGACCCCAATGGAGCTAGGAATCTTGGTTGTAAGTCATTTGCAGTTGTAAGTCAAGATGCCACCTGGCTGGCTCAACTTTTTGACTGTTTTTACTATGGTTGTAAAGCGAGTCACCATAGTCCTGAAGCAAATCCATTCTTCCAAGTGGGCTTTTTTTGCTGGAAAATGGCAAAAAATGTCACAAATGGCAGTTGCATAACCACAGGACAGCTGTTTGCCCAAAGTGCTATCACGTGACCACAGAGGAGGAGCAGCAATCATAACTTCAAGAATGGGTCATAAGCAGGCTTTTTAAAGTCTGTTATAATTTCAAATAGTCATTAAATGACCAGTCATAAGTCAAAGAGTAGCTGTATACAATGAATATATGTATATGCCCATGTGTCCACAGGTTGTCCTCACTTTCTGACTGCTTGTTGAGTGATCATTTGAAGTTACAAAAGTACTGAAAAAAAAGATTGATGACCCATCCCAGCAGTCCTGTGGCCACATTATTGCAATTTAGGTGGATGAAGATTTATCGTAATCACAGCATTCTATGGTCACATCACCTTCATAGCTGGCTTCAGACAAGCAAAGTCAATAGAGAAGCGGGCAGGAAATCACAGATCATGGTCAGTGATAACTTACTTAATGACTGATTGATTCACTTAATAAATGCGGCTGGAATTGATGTAACACGGATGTTATCACGTGATGTTTCCCTTTATAACCATGCTGCTTAGCAATGGAGTTTCCTGTCCAAACTGAAATAGGTAAGGGAGGACTAACAGTATGTATGTATGTATGTGTATATTCTGTTTCCCTGAAAATAAGACCTCACTGGAAAATAAGCTCTAACATGCTTTTTCAGGATGCTTGTAATATAAGCCCTACCCCAAAAGTCCCAGTTAAGATTGTCAGCCAGAAAATAAGTCCTAACTGGAAAATAAACCCTAATGCATCTTTTGGAGCAAAAATTAATATAAGACCCAGTCTTATTTTTGGAGAAACTTGGTATATGTGCATGTGTATATATATTCATACATATATACACACACACATATATATACACATACATATATGTGTGTGTATGTGTATCTGTGTGTGTGTGTATGCATGTACAGTATGTATGCACAAACACAAGCACCTGTATAATCAGAAAGACTATAAATTAAGTTGTTAAGTGCTTAAAACTGTTAAAGAGTTTAAACAAGAGGGTTTAAAACCTCGCCTGTTTTTACAAAATTAAGAGATTTGGTATTGCGATTGGTACTCCTGAGTGGCTCCCCCAGCAGGACCAGTTTTACAGGCTGCCTGATTTTAACAGGCAGGGCTTTTATGCCACGGGATTTCCAGGCTGAAAAAGGTTATACCTGCCCTTTCTTTCCCCCCTCTGTGCAATAAGCAAGGGAGGGAATCCCATCCTTCCAGCTATTCAGTAAGGCTAAACATCAACGGTGTGTGTGCGGGATGCAAAGGCATTTTCACAACTGCTATTTGGCAAGCTTACATGATTCATTTGACAAGCAACAGGAAACAGGCCTGAAAGGTAGGAGAAAAATTGGACGGGGAGGCCTGAGCCTGATTGAGAGCTTGGCCGTTTTTCTAGTAAATACATAGACTAACATTTTAAGAAAAGCCAAACTAAGCAGTTAATCTTTCCCCAATATCAGGATTTGTGCAGTTCCACTGTCCCCATGTACAAATGTGTAGGACAGGAGATCGCAATTAGTTGCGCTACGCGCATGCTTTTTGGATTCTTGTTAGACACTGTGTGTATGACTTTCCATGTCATTGTTGCCATTTTGTTTAGAGTTGGTGATGAAGCATAGTGTGATTCTTCTCTTCTCTGTTTGTAGGACGTACTAAAATGCACGTGCTGGTTCTAGCATTACCCTGTTTCCCCGAAAATAAGACCTAACCGAAAAATAAACCCTAGCATGATTTTTCAGGATGCTTCTAATATAAGCCCTACCCCCAAAATAAGCCCCAGTTAAGATCATCACATTTAGTACCATATTTCTCTGAAAATAAGACCTAATCAGGGAAAAAAACATAATGCATCTTTTGGAGCAAATATTAATATAAGACCCGGTCTTATTTTCGGGGAAACATGGTATTATATTAAAACTGCAATTATGAAATGATTATAGAGGAAAATGTATAGGCACCTGCCTCATACTGAAATGGACAGAGATAGGCAACCATTTAGTGACCAGTTCCATATTTAGCATTTGATTACGGCCACAGCTAGATGATGGGATTGGGATTCTCTATTTCTTTCTAGATCTTGCTGAGTCATTTTGGGTGTACCCTTGTTTCTAAGAATGTATTTAGCCTATTCCTTGGATATATATAGGAAATCCTTGATTTACAATCACAATTGGGACAAGAATTTCCATTGTTAAGTGGGTCACTGGCTGATTTTATGACCTTTTTTGCCATGGTTCTTAAACGAGTCACTGCAGTTGTTAAGTGAAACGTGGTTATTAAGCAAATCTGGCTTCCTTTATTGACATTGCTTGTTGGAAGATGGCTAGGAAGACCGCAAACGACTACTGCATGACTCTGGGAGCCTCGTAATTACCTGCCAGTTGCCAAGCGCCTGAATTTTGATCACTCGACTGTGGGAATGCTGGAATGATCATAAGCGTGAGGGCTGGTTGTAAGTCACTTCTTTCAATGCCGTTATAATTTCAAATGGTCACTAAATGTATGGCTGCAAGTTGAGGACTATCTGTACTCTACTGTTTTCTTCAGCAAGTTTGGCTAGAATGCTTTGAGGGTTGCATGTGATCCTCCAGACACGAGGTCGCCCTCACCCTTAATCTATTTCGATCACTACTGTCCAGTTTCTCTTCCAGCCTGATCTTGAAACATTTAAAGTTTGAATATTAAATATTAAAGGGACTTCTTGCAAGCAAGACACGGACTTTTAAGTGAGACATGATCCCTGACCTGAGCTGAAAGACAAACTGATTTTCAAGGAATAAATCTCTGTCATCTTAAGGTCTGACATATGTTTCACTCGCTGAGCTGCAGTGTGACTTTTATTTTTCTTGTTGACCTGAAAAAAATGAGAAATATATATATATATATCCCTAGGAATTTAAAAGGCCGCAGTCCCTCCCTTTAATAAGCTTTCTCCTGGGATTTGAGTGTTTGCATGCTGACACAAGGGTGTGGTGAACTCCCTCTCTGCAACAGATGTCAGCAGAGCAGAAGCCAGAGAGGAGGTGATGGTTTTTCACAGACTGTCTAGGAACAGTTGGTCAATCTGCTGTCAGAAATTGTTGTGTTCTGTGCCTGCTGGTATAACAACAAGCCTGAAAAGCTGGGTTAAAGTTTTAAGAGATAAATATTATACTGTTCAAAAATTCAGGGCTTCCACAAAATCCAGAACTATTAAAAAAATGCTAATTCTTCTTGCTTTCCTAGTAAATTTAAAAGCAATTTGGAATACTTAGAAAGAACACTATTCAAATGCCACCTTTTGGGGAGGATACTTTTGATTCATCTTGTTCCTGGTGATGGAAGTTTTCTTGGCAAGTGGATTGCCATTGCCTCTTTCCTAGGGCAGAGAGAGAGGGGCAGGCCCAAGGTCTCACACCGCTGGTTTTGTGCACTCAGGAGTCTTCCAATTTCTAACCTGGTGCCTTAATCCCTATACCAAACTGGGTCTTGTCACATATCTTAGTCATATGAAAACAATTTGTCTTTCTCATAAACCGCCAATGAAAAAAGCCCAACTTTTACTAGTTACCTATGCCTTTTTTGTTCTGTGGTGAAATATAACTTGACAATGCCTGCTGTGAATAATACTAATAAATCCTTTAGGTTAAAAACTACGGAACTACAACTTTCCTAGCCCTTCTGAAGAAAAAATGGGCTTGCTTTAAAATGCACTAGAATCATTAGTGTTCCTTTTGAAAGTGTAACCATGCCTGTTTTCCATGCCAATTTTCTTTTTTTCCCTTCCTCTCGTTTTCTAGAAGTTTAACATCTTGTTTAGAGAACGTTCAGTTTCTGGCTGTTTGTATATGCATTTTCTGGAAGTGATCTTCCTTCACTCTTCTCAACCTCCAAGATTAATAATCTGTTGCCACAACTATTCAGAGAAAGGCCTTTCAGATGCCAAGTTATTTCCATAGTCTGCTACAGGTAGTCCTAAACCGCAATGGAGTGCAACATTTCTGTTGTTAAGCAAAACATTTGTTAAGTGAGTCTTGCCCCATTTTACGAACTTTCTTGCCACAACTGATTAAGTGAAACACTGAAGCTGTTAAGCTAGTAACAGTAAGTGAATCTGGCTTCCCCACTGACTTCGCTTGTCAGAAGGTTGCAAAGGGTGATCAGATGACTGTGGGCCACAGCAACGGTCATAAATATGAGTCAGTTCCCAAGCCTCTGAATTTTGATCAGGTGACTATGGGGATGCTTCAACGGTCACAAGTGTGAAAAACGGTCATAAGTCATTTTTTCAGTCCCGTTGTAACTTCAAAAGGTTACTAAATAAACTGTGATAAGCCAAGGACTGTCTTTATTTGCCTTTTGACTCTAGCTTCTCACCACAATCAGCATATAGTTACTCAGAATGTGTACGAAGTTTTCCAAGGCAACTGTTTACATATTTGACAATGAGTCCTTCCTTGCCACCACCCCAGATAGCTATAAATTATTTGGGAAGAAGTGATGAAGGGATATTAAGTCAGTTCCATAAAGCTCAGGGAGCAGAATATTCAGCTGTTGGCCAGCCTGAATATAACAACAAACCGCGATTGGTTGGCATTTTGAGGCAAGTCCTAAACTAGCAAAAGCTCAGGAAATCTAAAAACAATTCCAAAATGTTCTAATTTTAACATGCCTTGTGAAAGCTCGGGAAAGCTGGAAAGCCTCTAAATATACCTTCTTTAATATTGCCACAAGCTGATTTGATTATAGAAGGCAAGCATGCTATTAGTGCAATACCGTTCCAAGCCAAGGGATTATCTACATCTATTGCAAGAATTTCCTGTTGGGATTGATTTTGGTGGTGAGAATTTAACTGGATTGAGCAACTGTTAAAGAGATTTTAGGACAGAATATTTCTCTTGCTGTTTATCCCTTTGCCTGCAGCATTATTTTATTTTATTTCCTTCTCCAAAACATTTCCTTGCTCAGCATTCCCGTGAGAAACTTCCGATATTTAAGCATGACTATTGCTGTGTACTTGGTTCAGTAGGCATTGAAGAGTCAGATTGTATAAACACGAACAGGTTTATTGCAGACAACACGAACACATACTGGTCAGCAAGCAGTATCACGACAGAAGCAGCAAGACTGCTGCACAACAGGCTTATATACAAAACGGCCACTAGGTGGCAGCCAAGGGGCAATTGACATTTTCATGCGCTAAGGACCCATGGAGACAGGTAGTCTGGGCCTGCTCAGGCTCCAACTAATTTAGGGCAATGACTAAGCAGAACATGCATTAAGCTTAATACATTACAGCTATATTACACCAATCATCAAATGGGCACTGTTGCAATGTTCTAGGGATAATCCATTTAGTTCTCAACTTACAACAGTTCATTTAGTGACCCTTCAAAGTTACAGCGGCACTAAAAAAAGTGACTTATGACCATTTTTCACAGTTACGACCTTTGCAGCATCCCCATGATCATGTGATCAAAATTCAGATGTTTGGCAACTGTTTCATATTTATGACGATCACAGTGTCCCAAGATCATGGGATCCCCTTTTGCAACTTTCTGACAAACAAAGTCAATGGGGAAGCCCGATTCATTTAACAACCGGATTACTAACTTATCGACGGAAGCAATTCGCTTAACAACCGAGGCAAGAAAGGTCGTAAAATGGAACAAAAGTCACTTAACAAATGTCTCACTTGACAACAGAATTTTTGGACTCAATTGAGGTTGTGAGTTGAGGACTACCTGTATTCCAAAAAGACAGAATAGATTAATTTTGATCTCAAATGATAAAGGAATCATAAGTCACTATAATATATTATCCAAATACTTTTGATAAAGGATAGTAAAATACAGCATCAAAATTGTCATTGATTCTGACAGCCTTAAGGCTGTATTTACTTCAGTAGGCGATTCTTGGTTTCATCTTTCAAGGAGTGAGATTGAAGTGAAATTTATATTTCTGTTTATCTTAATATCTGCCTTTCCAGAGAATTGAACAGCCCTGAGCTTGGTATACTTCAAAAGGGGCTTAAAACAACCCTGGGATAGGCCGGAGCAGGTCTCCATCTGAACTATATGGATTATTTATGGTACAGGTAGTCCTCAACAGCCATTCATTTAGTGGCCATTCAAGTTTACAACAGCACTGAAAAAAAGTGACTTATGACCATTTCCCACACTTACGATCGTTGCAGCATTCCCCACAGTCATGTGATCAAAATTTAGGCACTTGACAACTGGCATTATTTATGACAGTCATTTATGACTGTTGCACAGTCCCTGGGTCATCTGATCACCATTTGTAACCTTCCCAGCTGGCTTCTGACAAGCAAAGTCAATGAGGGAAGCCAGATTCATTTAATGACCGTGCGATTCACTTAACAGCTTCAGTGATTCAGTGATTTAACAGCTGTGGCAAAAAAAGATTGTGAAAGGAAACACAACCGACTTAACTTCCTTGCTTAGCCACAGAAATTTTGGGCTCCGTTGTAGGCGTAAAATGAGGACTACCTGATTATGTTTGATACTCCTTTATGATAGTCTTTTAATAATTTTTCTGGTTTAATGCACAGTACTATGGCTCTGTTTTTTAATTTGTGCTGTGGTGGCGCAGTGGTTAGAATGCAGTATTGCAGGCTAATTCTGCTGACTGCCAGCAGTTCAGTTCTCATCGGTTCAAAGTTGACTCAGCCTTCCATCCTTCTAAGGTCAGTAAAATGAGGACCCGAATCGTTGGGACAATATGCTGACTCCATAAACCGCTTAGAGAGTGCTGTAAAGCACTGTGAAGCGATATATAAGTCTAAGTGCTATTGCTACTATTCATGCTAGCACTGATTGGGTACGTATGATCAGGATCATGGAAATTATAAGCAAAGATCTGAAAGCCAGGGGTTTGTTGACTAGAACCCATCCTTCTCAAAAAAATCATTGTCATCCGTAAAGCACTATAAAGCAGAATATAAGTTTAAGTGCTATTGCTATTTGTAAGCCACACGAATTGCTGATGAATTTGGTTGGTTTTAGAAACCTAAATAATAAAGTTCATGCTGTACTCTATGAAGACTAACTTTTCATTTAGGGTTTAGCATGTGAATCTGATCTAAAATCAGTAATAAACAATACGTCCGTACTTTATGGAATACTTCCCTCCCTTCGCTCCAGTCTGTTATATACCTCCTCACTTAGTTACATATATTATTTCCAAATCAGATATTAGAGATCATATCAAGGAAACTTGTAATTTCTCATGATGACAGTATCTCTGGACTTGTCTTGACAAGAATAGTATTTATTATTGCTCTTGCACAAGTAAAAGACTGTGGAGAACAGTCTGTGCTCTTGATCAATAAAACCTGTAACTTGTTTGTGTGAAATGCACATCTTTGCATAAAATAAGGTGTCAGATATTTCTAAGTGAAAGATATGGCTTTCGAATATACATATGGTCTCACTGTAAGTGAATTCAAGTATTCAATTCAACGTAAAAGCTTTCCTGAGCTATCTGAACAATGGATCCAAACGTATTTGTATGTCCCTTAGAAAAATATTAACTCAGAGAAAGAGACAGAATCTCTTTAATTAGCTTGTGGACAACAGCAATATTACCTCTAGAGAAAAATTACATACTGCAGGTCATTAGAACACTTTTCATTATGGGGCACTTGCAAGCAATAATGCCCAGATTTCTATCTTTTATTTTTGCAAGAAATCTTGTTCAGTGTTTTTCAACCTTGGCAATTTTAAAATGTGTGGACTTCTACTTCCAGAATTGCCCTGCCAGCATGCTGGAGTTGAAGCAAGGTTGAAAAATACTGCTCTAGCAATCCTAGAAGATAAGAAGCAAAATAGGCACTATAGTTGCTATTTTGCCCCTTTAAAACAAAAGGCCTATGCCTGATTTTCAGTGTTTTTACCATTTCTGGATGCTCCCAGCAATCACTGACATGTTGCACATTTGCCTGGAGAAGAAAGGTTTGGTTCAAAATATATGCCCTCATGCGAAGCGATTCCAGCCTTTAAAAATAACATCTCAGAAATGAAAGGTTTTGGTGCAGTTGATTGGATGATAGCAAATAGTAGCCAAACTTCATACAACAGGTACCGCTTGAGGCAGTTTGATATGTGTTGCTCAGAAATTAGCATAGTATTGTGAAAAGTATTCAAATTCTTATGTATTACTTAGAGGGCAGAGCCTAGGAATAAGCAGCAAGGCACACCAATTGGCATTAGATAGATAATGAGAACCAAGGGTAGTATTTCTTGAGTTCTTACATTTATTTTTCCTCCAAAACGGTGATCATATCTAGCAATTCCCTGAGCTGACTGAATGGGAATACCTCTATGTAATCTTAGTGAAACATCATTTATTGTTTGTCACCAATTCATAAGTTATATCAAACATTGTTTAAAGATTTAACAGATTCCACGAATTTGCATTCTTCAAACTTCTAGCCATGCTGTCTCAGGAATTCTGGGAGCTGAAGTTCGCAAGTCATAAAAAAGCCAAGGGGTTCCAGACTCCTGTTCAAGTCAATATACTGGGTTCCAGGTTAACCTACCGACTCTTCCCTCTCTCCCTTTCTTTCCCCACTATAAATGATATTGCCTATAGACCAGTGGTTCCCAAAGGGGGCTGTACCGCCCCCTGGAGGGTGGTGGGATGGCTTAGGGGGGCTCTAGGAGGCAAAGGGGGCAGCAGGGGGGCGCTGCCCAGAAGGTGC